>SNQJ01S0017477.1:25737-39232 GCA_010110895.2 Picea sitchensis
CAAAGTGTGGGGTTGATCTAACACCAAGTATGTAAAGAATTTAATGCCTTGTAATTGTGTAATTACCAAGTATGTAAAGCATTTAATGCTTTGTAATTATGTAATTGTGTACTTATTAAGCTAGATGTGGTAAAGCATGGAAGAAAACACGATTAAAAAGAAAGTAAAGATGAAAAAATAGAATGGTATGAATGCCCAAGATCTTGAGATTGCACACCTATTTATATGAAAAACGACCATTTCAACATGCACATTCATAAAAAAAAAACAAAAAAAAAATGTACCAACAACTCCTTTTTTGTCTCAAGCTGGCAACGAAAAATTTGACATATTAATTACTTTTTTTTTTCTTCATTATACTAAAAATGAATATATTTAACAAATGACATCATTAATTATCATAATTCAATAAAACGTAGGGAGATAGTACCAAGTGATAGAAATCATAATTGGAAGTGAGAGAGCTCCAAGAGGAGATAGTGCCAAGTGATAGAAATCATAATTGGAAGTGAGAGAGCTCCAAGAGGCAGTCACAAGGTTGATTAGTGTTCCCTAGAAGAAACTACAAAAACATGTAGCAGGCAAGTTCTTATTTTTGGATTCATTTTTTGAAGTTGGTTTCTTCCATTTCGGAGTTTGTTAAAAATAACAACTCTGCATGTTACAAGTTTGGAAGTATCAGAAGTATGGATAGTGGAAACAAGTGAATGTTTCTGGGTATGAGAAACATGATGGAATAGTATATATCCTTTGTGGAGACCAAATCTACTACAAAACATTTACACCGTTTTGGGAAATCACAAAACCCATTGTTTGAACGAACTGTTACGATATGGAGATGTACAATTGTACATAACATCTTCATTACACTCTTGGTCCAAAAAAATATTTTCTTTGTGTTATTACCAGGTTGGGGAGCAAATTACCTATGTAGAAGTTGTGTTCACAACATGAAAATTCCTAATACGTGTGAAGATATTATAGCTTCATAAGTAGTACATCAACTGTAATATACAACTATTCTTGAAAACTACATACATTTCACCCAATTTAGGAACTAAAAATTATGGTTGTATCTAGTTAGTGTTTGACCAGTATCACCAACTACCAACTGGGGTCACCATAGTTCAATCGAATCTATTATTTTTTCCTTCAAATCCTACTATGTCATTCCATTCAACCATCCCACTCAAATATTCACTAGATATACTTCCATAAAAAATCCCAGGTCTAAAAAAATGGTAACTTCCAAAATTTACAATATTTACTTCCATAAAAAATTCCAATCTCATAAAACTCTAACTTACGATTGAAATTAAAATTTTACGAGAAAATAAAAAGGGTTTAACCTCTTCTAGAGTTATATAAATATTTTAGTGATATTTCGACCGATAGATATACTGGCTCCGGAGCTGGTATATACAGAATTAGTGATTTGGTAGGGTTATTTGTTTACCAATCGAGAATGATTGAATGAAAGATTCAGTATATACGTAAGTCGATATTATCTTATGTTTTGGTAGGGTTAGTGGTTTACCAATAGAGAATGATCGAATGAGAAGTGATGAGAGATCAACTGAGACTGGTTTCCATTGCCAAGGACCTCACCATAGAGTTCTACGGAGAGCTCTGGGGATTTGGAAACTTCACAATAGTTTAAACAGTGACAGAGAAGTCTAAATCTCATACCGAAATTATCTTCACATTCCACTGCCTCACAGATCTAGCAGACTCCATTATATCATCTTCAAAGTGAATGTAAAAACCCAGGACTATAAACACCAACACCATCCATTAGATATTGACACACCATCGGCATGACATTACAATTGAAAACTAAATCCTTACTAAACTAAATCTCAATCACCTTACTTCATGTAAAAAGGCATTAAATTTGAGAATTCAACCATGGCACTTGTGGGGTTGGGAAGACCACATAAAAATTAAAAAGGAAAAGAAAAACTTACTTTTATTGAATATATCAACACATTCCTTGAAAGGTCAGTCCTTGAACTACCATTCCTTCCCAAGCACGAACATTGCCACAACACTACTCCAGTCATTGGGTGACAACGCAAATGGATTATCCCTCGCCTCAAAGGTAAACCTTGCCCTGTGACATCCACTCTTCCTTTGTAAATTAATACACTAAGGATTATTGGGAATCTCTTTGACCTTAGCATCATGGGAATAGTAAACCCTATCCTCCAAAAATTCCTTCACATTGTACATATTCAAGAGGGTCTGGAAGGAATTGGGATAAAAAATTATAGGGACACTCTCACCAACACTGTTGTTGTTACATTTAATGTCAATACTTAATGCTGAGGATAGCCTGCAATTTCACTTCAACCCATCTTTTTTCTAACTGTATTCCTCAATGGCAGGTTTCAAAACAGGTTGTATGGCATCGGTGGAATTTCTTTTTCCCTATAGGTAGTCCAATAGTGGTTTCCAGTCGGGTAAGCAGACGATCTGGAGCTTGTGAGTGTGGGCTTGCTGGAGGTAATTAGTGTGTTTGATGTGGGAGTTGTTAAGGAAGAAAATGAGGGGTGTAGAGGCCTCCCTTCTTGGTTTTGTAGGTGGTTTCGATGGTGCAGGGGAAGCAATATTTGTCCCCAAATAGGAATTCCTTAGGGGATCCAGGGTGGCGACACATTCTCTCCACTTCACTGCGAGTTGTGTATTCGTGGAGGACTATGAGAGAGTCTATGGATGGCCTGAGGGAATCTTATACTATGTGATTGTCGGTCACGTTAACACAACACTTGCACGTATGAAACATCACTAGCGTTTTACAACCCATAAGCTTGGGCATATAAAGGAAGATATGCTAGGCAACAAGTTGCTAGAAAACATTGATTGTTTGAAGAGAAAAATTTATGGTTTTGTTATTTAGCATGTTGAGTCTCTTGCTTCTTCTCTTGATAACCATGCATGTGGTTTCTAAGCAGCTCTATTTCTGTATCAAATTTCTTGCTGATAGTTAATTACAAATTTTCTGGTTCTTGAGATATTCATAAGCCAAAATAAGTAGTAAGTCTTGAAAAGGCTTTGTAACTACATAGGCATGGGCACATCTCCCCTCTTCTTTCCTGTGAATCAACTCAAATTTCTCTGGTACACCAGTGCCTCCACTACCGCTGCAAACTTCCATTTTCATCGAAGATATGGACGAATCAGAGATAATGGATTGCTCAGAATTAAACTGTTCCATGAAGAAATGACTGCCTCCTCCTCCTCCTATATGTGTGTTTGCAAGCTCAAACTTGTTTGCACCTTGACATGGTCGAGAGGTTTGGAACATAGCCACTATAGAAAGAAGACATCGTGACTGACCATGACCATGGCCATGACTATATGAATAATAAGAGTTGTGTATGGGTATGCTTGTCATAATGCTTTCTCTTTCAGGTTCATGTTCGGTCATGAGTGCCATCATGGATCCAACGCAGACATCTCTGACATATTCAACCATGTGAACTCCATACAAGCTAGAAGAAGATTGAGCAGTTTTGTTCATATGCTCCATTCCCTGCATATGATCCGAACTACATATATTTCAATTGGAATTTAATCCACCTTTTCTGCATTCGAACACGCTTGATTGCACTTTATTCAACCTTACACACTAGAGGGTGATCACAGTATTAATTCATCGATGGAATATCTAGATGTCTACACCCCTGCGGGTTGTGTGGTGCACCAACCGCGAGTTGTTGATTCCCCCAGTATAAAAACAACAACAACAACAACTTAATTAGAAATATTGTAATATAACCCATTTAAATCTATTCTTTGTAATATATACAATTAATACATCAAAACATTTCTAAAAGGCAGATATAAGCAGCTTTGTTTCTAATTTCACTTTTTTTAGACATGAGTACTTTATTTTAGATATATTAAAAAAAAAAGTACTTAATTAAAAGTACTTTAATTTACGGAGAAAATTATATAACATGACCTAACATCAACATCAACATACAAATTAAGTACAAATTAAAATAACTGTTATAATGTACATATCTGGTCAACAACACAAATAATTGCTATAACTACATATCTAGTCGTAGTCTCTCATAAGAAACATGTTGTGGAGGAATAGGTGACACACTCTTCTCATTCAGTCGAGGTGAAGGAGGAGGAGGAGGAGGTACTGAAGAAGAAGCGCCATCACCACCCTTATCAACATCACCACTCGGAGGAGGTACTGAAGAAGAAGTGCCATGATCACCACCCTGATCAACATCACCACCCAGAGGAGGAGGAGGAGGTACTGAAGCAGAAGTGTCATCACCACCCTGATGATCATCATCACCACCCTCATCATCATCTGTACTGGAGGATGCGCCATCCCTCATCCCTATAAGAAACTTAGCAACTCCAATGATATGATGCATAAGAGACGTCATATTGTGCAACAAGTTCATCTAGAGATGCAAGATACCATCCCCGCATAAGGGCACAACACCATCATGAACACGTGATCTGCCTCACTGGCTAATAGTTGAAGTGCCTCCCTAGAAATATTAGTTGGTAAATCGGGAATGCCCCTCTTTGGCATCATCTTTCCCCACATGTGAATCCACACCTCAATCATAGGCCTAGGAGGCCGACGGAAAAAACTAGGTCTCATCTCTAGAAACCTCTAAAAAAAAAATAAAAAAAACTCTAAAGAAAATGGGAAGTTCACCCTCCCATCTATCATAGCATGAAATCTATCCAGTGCTATACAAAACTTCCTCAAGAAAATGGAAGACCACCTAATAAGTCGTGGCCTATGTATCATAGAATCAATATAATATAAAAGTGTGCAACTAATGCACTGACCATCAACAGTAAAGTGTGAAATGGTCGACAATAATAGTGAAAGGAACCTAACATCCTTTGCACCAAATGAAGCGATCCGTAACTGTCCACCAACCACTTGAAAAATCACTAGGAGAAGTTATATCACGTGCAATATACCTCTAAGAGTAGGCAAGTTGACTCTCAGCTGCAACACCCACTGGGACATAAAGAAACTGGGGAAAATCCTCCCCTCTCCTAGATAGCCCAGTGATAAAATAAATATCCTTCTTAGTGGGATGGTACCACTGATGAGGACCGAATCTGAATGCCTATTGATGGGAATCCCATCAATGGATCAGCTGCACAAGAAAGACGGAATTCCCCTTCAGGGATGTAGCCTTGTCATAGTACTTGAGAAGGTCTACATTCCTCAAGAGGAGTCGTGTAGCTGCAGTACTAGGCCGAGCGTACAAATTCCTCCCCCTCTCTCTGGCCTCCCACTCCCAAACCATATTGTACTAGTTCACTCTATGTTGTTTCTCCTCCATGCACTGACGTCTTTGCATAATTAACATCTAAATTACATCAACATCATACATAAAAACACAATTTTTTTTCAGTAAATGAGAAATTTATTTCAAAATAAGCAAACATAATTTTTTCTCGAAAAAACAAAAAATTAACTTTTGGTGCGCCTGCGAAACAATAACACACCACCCACGGTGCGCACACATATCTTACGCACTGCATGCAAAATGTAATTTATTTTAGGGTTGCGTAGTAATTATCAATGGACCTGTGTGCCTCATTGTATACAACACACCGCGAAATCACGATGCGTCTAGATACTACGACGCCCAGGTGCATTCCATTCATCACTATGCACTGCTTAAAATAGACACTCATTTTAAACGGTGTGTCATATCCATGATTGCGCACTGGTTTGTTCTGTATAATCCATGCACCGATTGAAAAACAAAATAATGTCCACGGTGCATAGTTTATTGTGTACGCGCTGGTGCATTAACTATCAAGGATGCACCGCTTGAACAACTATCTATTTTCAATGGTGCGTATATTTTTATTAACGCATTGGTGCATTCACTATAAACAACATACTGTTTAATAGAAATAATTTATTTTTTATGGTGCATCGTTTAATATGAACGTAGTTGTGCATTCATTACAAACAACACACCGGTGCATTTATTATGAACACACCGTCGAAAATAAATAGTTTCCATTAACCGGTGCATATAGTTTTATGAATGCACCGGTGTGTTCACTATAAACAACACATCGTTTAATGGAAACTATTTATTTTCGACGGCACGTCATTTATTGTGAACACATCGATGTGTCGTTTATAAGTACACACAGGTCTGTTATGTATTACAATGCACCGACAAAAATGAACTGTACATTTTCGATGCACCGTGTAAAATTTACAGGGTGCACCGCACGCGGTGCAACCCGAATGGATCAAACACACCACGTAGAAAAAATAAATTGAAAAACAATGCAAATTTTACTCAATTTCACAATTTAATCTGGGAAAAATACAATGTACAAAGAAATAAAGAATTTACCCGGACATTTTCTCGTCAAGGAGGCATGGTTAGGATGTAGTGAAAAAAATGAATTTTTCCCATCATATGGAAAAACTGGAATCCCACGAACTGACCACTGAATGGAAACAAAGCAAGCAACAAAAGCACCGACAAAAATGCGCTTCAGATGGGAAAAGATGGCACTGGTGCTTGAGAGCTTCTTTGTACTAGAAATGGTTAAAATGGTTTTTGTCGCTGGTTTTTTTTTATTTACCCATGTTCCAGTGTGATCTCATTAAACACATCGAGGCTCAACGCTGCAAACAATGAACCATTATTTTTAAAAAAGCTTGTGACGGTGTGCCATATGGAAAGCACCGGTGCACCCTTATGCGTTTAAAAAAAACACAAAGACTGTGCACCTATTTGTTGTGCACTGGTGCACCTATTTCGTGCGCATCGGTTCTCACAAGCTTCTTTTATATGATGCACACCATTGTTATTTTTTTTTTTTAAATAACTCTGCAATGGTGCACCATTATCTCTTCGCACTGGTGCGTTGTTTCCTGGTCGTGCACCATTGCAAACAATGCATCATTACTTTAAAAGAAAAACCATGCGACAATTTACTTGTGTGGAATGCATCGATGCGCCCAATGGACAACACACTAGTTTTCATTTTTAAAAGGAAAAATGCAAAGACGATGCACATGTTTGTTGCACACCAATTCTCATGAGCTTATTTTATATGATGCAGACCATTGTTTTCTATTGCTTTTAAATAACTCTGCAACGTTGCACCACTGTCTATTAGCACCGGTGCGTTGATTTCTGGTGGCACATCGGTGTGGTATAGTGTTATAAATGCACCATTAAAAAAGTTCTGCTAAAACGTCTATCTGCGCACCTCTGCTACAAATGGATTTTTAGGCTATTTTTATAGGGGCTTCCACAAAAACCTCCCCTATAGGATATTTTCCTTGTAGTGAATGTTGACCATGATAAAGTAATCACAATAACTATTTATACGAATATATATATATATATATATATATATATATAAGTCACGATCAAATTGGGACAAGAGACCTCCTCCACCCAACAATTTGACTAAAAAAACTATATACATATATATTTAAAAAATAAGTGAAATTACTAATGATTAAGTTGAGATTGAAATATTAATTACTTTATAAAAAAATGAATTACTAAATTTACATCTTTAATTATAATTATAATATGGTCGATATATATTTTTTCAAAATTATATACACATATTCACTTTACTAATTCAATTTCAATTTCATTTAAAAGAAATTTAAATATTTATAAATTACATAAGTGATGGACATATTTAACCATTATGAAAAAAGACAAATTCTAAAAACAAAAAGTAAATAATCAAATATAGTGGAATTTTTTAAAATATAAAATGGAAAAAAAATATTAAAAAGAAAAAAAAATTATTTTAAAAATTATAATATATATAGTTTAATTACTCTCTGTTAACTTAATAAATCCAGTTTAACTTTTCATTAACTTAATTGATATACACTATATTCATACATAAACTATGAATAACATATTAAAGTTTTTGCATATTAATATTTATAAATACATTTTTAAAATTATTAATCATTTTAATTTTAATTAAAAAATATATATAAACCCTACATTCTATAAATTCACTCTATCACAAAGTGTTGTCACTTTGTTTGCATTTTCAAAGTAGTCAACGCCATGTGCAATTAGCAATGCACTATTTAAAAATGAATTTAGAACTATGAAAACAAAAAGCCAAAACAATAATGATAACTATATATATATATATATATAAAAATAAAAAATAAAAAAAAATGTTTGTTACATATTTTAAAACACCCATTTTTATATTCAATATATTTCATATGTAAGACAAACACATATATTTCATATCTAACACAAACGCATGGAACATAAATCTAAAAGCAACGCTCACAATAATATTATACACCCTCTATTTCAAAGACTTATACTTGGAAGTGGACACAACGAGATGCCATAGTGTGAGAAACATGCAAGCTCTGCAATCGAAACATGCAAAGGGTAAAATCAGCCATGCTAACCCTCGATAATCATAATTTATTATTTTATTAAGATAATGACAATTTGTTATTTTACTAAAAACCAAGACCAAAATGTATTTTAATTTTTTTATTTAAATGGCTCTACAAAGTAGAACACATATTTTTATATTTTAATTATTTTTTTTTTAAATAAAAAAGTTGATCCTTGTATTATATTATCAGTTTATAGTTGTAAGTTGTTTGACAACCACCTGTCCTGCCACAGAAGGGAAATTAGGACAGGTGGGTCCAAGCGATGATAATTCTATCATGGTTGTTGAATTGTTTTCAAAATTGTACAAAAAATCAATTTGCTAGCCTAGGGCGTGCTTCATCCAGAACCACCATTACTATGCTAACTATACAACTGTAAAAAAGATTTGAAACTATAATTGATAGAAAATAAAGTCTAGGGTGGTCCCTTCAAGCCAAAGGAGAACCTGGGTGTCCATTGGAAGTGAAGGTTGGGACAAAGTTTTGCTTGCAAGTGGGATAGCTTGCAGACTTTGGGGCATCTGAGAAGGCCTCATATAGCAAATCCAAACGTTGGTTGATGATCCTTTGTCCTTGCACCTGCTCGTCTTGTTATTGCCTGATATCAAAAAGGAGTTCGAGGTGCTCCTCAGCCAGATAATGGATGTTCTCTTCGCCTTCATAAACTTGCCAGCTGGGAGAAATCTCCTCCTCTACAATGCAGCCACCTTCCCACCGGCGAGGTTGAAAGTCGGGGACGGATGAAGAATCTTCCTTAATCTCCAGGCTTGGCCCTGGTTGAGAAGAAGAGGGTGGCCCTGTATGCTGAAGAGGAGGTGGAGCCTCCTCTTTTTCCAAGTTGAGGCTTGGAGTAATCTCTACCATTAAAGCGATGGTCGATGAGAGAAGAGGCGGCAGTTAAGAATGCATGGTGGGGGACGGGGTCTCCTCCTTTGGAGTGCACAGGGAGGTCTGGGTCTTGGGAGACGAAATTTCCAATTTTAGGGTGTGCATGGTGGTCTGAGGGCTACTAGTGTGAGTGTAGCGACGACTGAAGTGAGAAATCAAAGCTTGTTGGGAAGCTGTGAGTCAATTGTCACGGGTGTAGGCATTTTTGTTTTTGCTTGCTCACCTGGGCTTCCCTATGTCTCGTGGCATGGTGGAAAAAAACACATGGGTGGTGGAGGGGCAATGGTGGTCTGGGTAGGCGTGGAAAGCACGCAGAGAGCGAGTGGATGAGTCGGGAGGACCGAGAGACACATTGTTGGAATAGTTGCTAGCGACGAGAAGAAGAATGAGCGCACCATGGACAAATTTAACACCGCTGAGGGCCATTGAAACCTCTCCCATAGCCATTGAAGGCTGACAGGATTTGTTCAAGCTCTTAGTACCTGTGGTATGGCGGGAGCGCTCATCCGGGCGCACTGAGTTAAATTCCATCAGAGTTTGATGCATGGGGAGTTATATCCTTGGGGGTGGTGGCCTAGGACATTAAAAATCTTCGCCATCTGTCCCGTCCAGGTGTCCTCCCGCTTTGGCCTCGTGTCACCCCATCCAGGTGTGGATAGTCCCTTCGGGCCAACTCTTAGCAGTGGGTCCATAGTGTTGAGCTTTGAGGTCGTCCGGTGTTCAAGAGGGTGATTTGTTGAGATAGGTCCACCCCTTCATTCGCTATTCTGTCTACCACTCTGTTTGTGTCCCTTCTCACATGAGAGGTGATGAGAGAGAGAGAGGGTCTGAGTAGAGATTGGAGGCAATGTAGAGGGCCCAACAAGCACTAGCTTGGGGTAATCTTTTCCGGGTTTCTTCCATTAATGATTTTGGAAGCTAGCTCAATTATGACTTTTGAATCTCTCTCGATGATGAGGCAGGTAAGATCATGGTCTAAGACTAATTGGATTCCCCTGATCATGTCCCATATCTCTGCAGAGTTGTTGGTATCATAGCCCAGATTTCAGTGGTCATACTGTGTATTATGTCGAAGCAATCCCTAATGACTACCTCACACTGGAAGGGCCTTTTACATTTTAATTATTCATTATAATATATATTAATATTAAAAAAGTGAAAATATATATAAAAAAAATTAATTATTCATTATAATATGTGTTAATATTAAAAATATTAAATAATGAAAATGAAAAAAAATAAAAATAAAGAAATAAATAAATACATTGTCAGAAAGATTGTCCCACACAGATTTTATGAAGGCAAACCCAACAAATAATAAAAATAAAAATAAACATAGCATTTTAAACTAATGATGTCTGAGTTGTATTATTTTCTAGCAGCTTTATTTTAGCGGATTCAATTTGCAATTAAGAAAGAATGCCTTGGGTTGAAAGCTTAGAGTAAGAATCAATGACTTATATTATTTTTTTCAAAATATACCATCCTTACACAGCATGGATTAACAACAAAGACTGAACAATGTTTTTTNTGTTATAAAAAAAAAATTATTGTTAATATTGATTGGTAATAAGTTAATTAATTTGGGGTTAATATCATTTATGTTTTTTAATTTGGTATGTATTGATTTCAATATTAATTTGCATTAAATTTGGTGTTGCATATTGATTTCAATATCCCTGCATACGTTAAGTTTTTCTATTAAATAAATTAAAATTTATTAAACTTTAATTCGTTACCCAAACATTAAATGAGTTAATTAATTAATTAATTAACATAAATTAAACAATAATTAATTAATTAATTAATATTATTAATTAAATAATCATTATTTAACCAATAGACCTTAGGACAATTAATTAAACTTAATAACCTTTTAACAATTTTTTAACTAGGGTTGTTACATACACCCACCCTTAAGGAAACTTCGTCCCGAAGTTAAAGTATTTTATGATACCAGGGAAAAGACACATGGTTCACACATTCATAACATATAACCGACATTATTAGTAAGTAAGCCAAAAAAACTCATACATACTAGTGTACATGTACAAGAAATGCATTTGTAGTTAGTACATACAAGTCTCGTGCATGTACTAATAATCAATAACTATCACCCTTATAGTAATTTCCACATGCATCCAATCCATTCAACATGACTATTCATTTTATAAAAGACAATAAACCAATCAAATGTTTGCGAAATCCTTTAATTACAATTATCTAGGTCAACAATGTTATTTAGACAATTGTAGTTTAGTTACATAATTATGAATATTCATATATATATCCATTTTCTTTTCATAAGGAAAAACAATAAATTCCACCATAAAACAAATCTCTATACACTCTCAACTATTTCTACTCATCCTTCCTCCCTCACTTACTTCCATCTTCTATTCCTGTCCTTCCTCTGCTGAACTATCTTGGAGCGTCAACTATATTGACCTAACCCCAAAAAGAACCCATAAGAGGAAGTGTCACTATCATGACCAAGCTTCCCCAACAGGCAACTAACATTCATCATCACATGTCTAGGGGAGTGTGAGCTAACACCGTCCTCCCATGACTTCAGGTTTCAGAGGATACACGGTGAGAAATGTCTCCACCCCTCCTAATCATGACTAGGGTCCACAACCTACAATGGAATGTACAGTGGCACCATGTTGCTGGGAGTTTTGTCATCATCTATTCAGTTTTGGGCAGTCTCACCACCTGAAATCCTGCACTGGTCCACAAAGATTCATACCATATTTTTTCTCGGCCAGTGGTCATGACATCCACATTCATCTTGATTATCCCTTGGCTATTTCATAGCCCATAACCTGCAGATTATTCTGTAACACAAACTCATACATATCTATGCATTATTATCATGTAATTACATACAACTATGATCTCAATTCGGTATCCCCGTACCAACAACTTTAACATCAAAGTTTTCAAGTTAGAGTAGATCTCATAATATCCCATAATTCAATTAACATTACCCATTCATAAAATTATCATTTACATAATAGTTTGCATCATTTCCAACATCATTCAAATAGCATTTAAACCCTCATAGGATTCTCATTCACACAATATATCGCATCATATCCATCATCATCAATAACATTTAAACATTCATAGAATTTACATTCACATAGTAAATCACATCATATCCATCATCATCAATAACATTTAAACATTCATAGAATTTACATTCACATAGTAGATCGCATCATATCCATCATCATCAATAACATTTAAACATTCATAAAGGTTCATACATCTTAAAAGTTCAAGTGTACTATTTAATAGTTTCACTTGTGAATGGAAAATAAAGGTGTGTAGGACTCAAGTAATCCTGGCTGTTTAAGTCAAAAGGTGGTGTTACATACACCCAACCTTCGAGAAACATATTCTCGAGGTGGTCAAAAAAAGTGAGGGATAATCTTGTCGTAGTGTCTCGACATCTTCCCAAGTAGAAAATCTCGGACTATACTTGTCCCACTGGACCTTAACTTGGTCTACCAAATGATTCCTAAGCTGTCGGACTCTACGGTCCAATATGTGTAATGGTTCTATCGTGAGGGTTCCCACATCCGATACCTGCAATTCCTTCCAATTTAGTTTATGTGATTCATCAACAACATAATGACGTAAAACAGATACATGAAAAACATTATGAGTTTTATGCAAGTGGGGCGACAGTACGAGACGATAGGCAACAGGTCCAATTTTCTCTTGGATTTTGAACGGTCCTATAAATCGAGGTGACAACTTTGTCCCCTTCCTGAACCAAATTGTACTTTTATTAGGCCTGATATGAATGAAAACCTGATCTCCCACTTTATAACTTCGATCGGTCATGTGTGCATCTGCATAACTTTTCTGTCTATCATGTGCTTCCTTTAGTCTCTGCCTAATCTTAATCACCTGTTCTTCCATCTCTTGAATCAATTCTGGACCAACTGTTACTTGGTCTTCTAATCTATCCCAACTCAACGACATTCTGCATGGCCTTCCATACAGAGCTCCGTAGGGTGGCATTTTGATGGAGCTATGAAAACTGTTATTGTAGGCGAACTCTACCAAAGGGAGGTACTTCTCCCAATGGGTTTGATTATCCATGACATACATCCTAAGCATGTCTTCCATGACTTGATTTACTCTCTCAGT
>SNQJ01S0017477.1:39282-51941 GCA_010110895.2 Picea sitchensis
CTCACTTACAAACACATGTGCCACATCAGTGACATCGTAAGTGTCTCTAACCGGAATAAAATGAGCACTCTTGGTTAACTTATCAACTATCACCAGAACGACATTGTGTCTATGAGATGTGAGCGACAACCCCACAACAAAACCCATAGAGATGAATTTCCACTTGGACATAGGAACATCATGTGGTTGTAGGAGGCCTGTTAGGTGGTGGTGGTCGACTTTCACTTGTTGACACTCTAGGCACTTGGTGACGAAATGGACTACAACGTGCTTCATGCCTACCCAGAAGAAGAGCTTCCTCATGTCTGTATACATCTTCTTCACACTTGGATGTGAACAATAAAGTGCTCTATGTGCTTCCTTCAGTATGATGCTTCGAATATCCCCACCTTTGGGGACATACATCCTTCCTCAATATCTTAACAGTCCATCTCCTTCCAGACTATATCCTTCATACTTTGGATCTAATTGCCTCTCACTCTGGAGGTTTGAAGTAACCTTTAAATACCAACTGTCTCCTTGGAGTTGCGTCAACACATGTTCCCTCAGATTGACCTTTAAGGGTACCAAGGAGAAGACACATGGTCTCCTACTCAAGGCATCTATGACCACATTTTCCTTTCCCTTGATGTATGAAATACCAAAATCGTACTCGCTCATAAACTCACTGCATCACCTTTTCCTGGCATTCAAGTCCCTTTGAGTGAAGAGATGTTTTAAACTTTGATGGTCCATTTTGAGCTCAAAGTTTCGCCCCACCAGATAGTGCCTCCAAAGTTTCAAGGCTAGCATTACAACTGCCAACTCTAAATCATGAGTATTTTAAAGCTCTTCGTGTTTCTTCAACTTCCTTGATGCATAAGCTATCACTCCTCCATCCTACATTAGCACGGCCCCCAACCCTTGCTTCGAGGAATCCATGCAGACTGTGAATTCTTTTTCCATATCCGACACTCGTAGAATTGGCGCACTAGATAGTAACCTCTTAAGTTCAATGAATGCACTATCACATTCTTTTGTCCATTCATACCTAACCCCCTTGCGCTGAAAAGTGGTGATGGGTTTCTCTATTTTAGAGAACCCTTCCAAAAATATCCGATAATAACCTGCTAGCCCCATGAAGCTTCTTACCTCATGGGCATTTTTCGGCACTGGCCATTCCATAATGGCCTTTACCTTTTCTAGGTCCACGAAGATTCCTTCACCAGAAATGATATGTCCTAAATAGTGAATTTATTTCTGGAAGAAGGAACACTTCGACAACTTCTCATACAATTTTTTCTCTCTAAGGCAGGACAACACCACTCGCAATTGTTCCTCATGGTCTCTTTCGTTCTTGGAATAGATGAGGATGTCATCTAGAAAGACTTGTATAAAACGATCTAAGTACTTTCGGAATACTCCGTTCATGAGGCTCATAAATATTGTTGGCACATTGGTCAACCCGAAAGGTACTACTACAAACTCGTAATGTCCAAACCAAGTTCAGAAGATATTTTTAGGAATATCGCCTTCCTAAATCCTTAACTGGTGATACCCTGATCAAAAATCAATTTTTGAGAATATGGCTGCTCCTTTCATCTGATCAAAGAGGTCATCTATTCACGGCATTGGGTACCTATTTTTCATTGTATCACTGTTCAAGTCCCTGTAATCTATACACAATCATAAGGAACCATCCTTCTTATTTACAAAAATTACTAGTGAACCCCAAGGTGAGACACTAGTCCTAAGTCCAGTAGTTCTTTCAACTGCATTTGCAACTCACAAAGTTCTGGTGCTGTCATCTGATACAGAGTCTTGGAAATTGGTTTTGCACCATGTTTTATCTCAATAGTAAAATCAATCTCCTTCTCAGGAGGTAACCCTGGTAACTCATTCGGAAAAACATCCTTAAATTATGACAATACCAGGTATTGATCCAAGGAGGGTTCCTTCCTTTCATTCATTGCTTCCACTGCATAAAGTTGACACCCTTGCCTCATGCACCTCTTAACCTTCATAGTTGAAATAAAACGTAGAGACACCTTTCTCCGTACACCCTGGATCTCTACTGGCCTTCCCTTGTCGTCAACACAAAGCACCATTTTTGCAAAACAATCTACCATAGCTCGATGGGATTCTAACCAATCCACTCCAATGATTAGGTCATACACCCCGAGAGCAGTGACGTAAACTTTCAACTTGGTAGTACACACTCCCAGGTCTACTATACAATTATCAACGCTAGGTCCTACCACTTGTTTTTCCCCTGAAGCCATCTCGACTTGTTTAAAGTCATCATGCTCGTAGACTGCCAACCCACTCTTTTCTAATGCAGATGGTGAAATGAGACTATTTTTAGCACTAGAATGAAATAAAATCTTAACATTGATATGATTTAGCGTACCTGATGACTCCACCACCATGGATTGATGTTCTCCTTGGAAATTATTAACCATTGCGTAAATCTAGTGGCTACCACTTGCTCTTCCCATCGATGTCGTTCCTTCTCTATGCACAAATCCTGATTTTAACTCTGGACAGTCATGCTAGTAATGGGGTCCTCCACATCCCCAACAGGTAACAAGAGATTGAACCTGCACACTATTCTGTGACTGTCTTTGAAATGAGTTCCTTCCCCTGGAACCCCTCTCTCAAATGCCTTTGCCCCCTCATATCCTCCTTCCATTCACCGCCTCCTCCCTTCATTTAATGCCTTATCCCTCCATTCAATGCCTTATCCCTCCATACGTTAAGTTTTTCTATTAAATAAATTAAAATTTATTAAACTTTAATTCCTTACACAAACATTAAATGAGTTAATTAATTAATTAACATACATTAAACAATAAATAAATAAATAAATAATATTATTAATTAAATAATCATTATTTAACTAATAAACCTTAGGATAGTTAATTAAACTTAATAACCCTTTAACAATTATTTAACTAGGATTATTATATATAGTAGAATCAATAACAACAACTCATTAAAATGGAAATGGAAAAAATTGATGAATATAGGAACAAAATCAAATGTAATAGCTCATTAAAATGAAAATAGAAGAAATGAGGATACATATATCCATGATGTCATGTACAAAGATATAATAAGATGGATTGTCATATACAACATTTTTTATTTTCTTGACTTTTATATGCAATTAAATTTTTACTTTAATATTATTATAAGGTAATATTTGTGTTGTAAATACTAAATTAAAGATTATTTACAACATTATCTTTATTGCAATTTGGCTTTAAATTTGCATCATTGATTTAGGCCTGGTCATGTATTTATTTTAACATTGATTTGTATTAAATTTAACATTTTTACACTGATTTCATCATTCTTAAAATTTTATATATTTTTAATTTATGTTAATACCAAATTTTTACTTTATTTGTTATAAGGTAATATTTATGTTGTAAAAACTAAATTAAAGATTATTTACAACATTATCTTTATTGCAATTTGCCTTCAAATTTGCATCATTGATTTCAGCCTTGTCATGTATTGATTTCAATATTGTCTTGTATTAGATTTAACATTTTTACATTGATTTCGTCATTTTTAAAATTTTATATATCATTAATTTATGTTAGTGGGAGAGAAAAATATAAGCCAAAGTCATCTTTCTCTCTAAAAGAGATTTTTATCCTCCACTATGTTATATTTTTTTGTTAAATCATACCCCTCATCTATCTATGAAAAATAAATAAAAAGATAAACATAAGTATGTTTATCAATCTTGAATTTGAAAACTTGTAAAAGAAAACAACATAGTCATTGTGCATATGGTTTTAGTGAGTAGATAATCCTAATACCTGATGTTTAAGGTGGTTTATGAAAATGAGAGAATATAACAACTTATAGCCGAATTCTCTCACCAAAAAGTGCAAGATTATTCAGTTATAAGTTGTTGTTATATGATATACTTTGTGGTGACATTAATTGGTTATAAGTTATTGTTATATGATTGATCCAAAATTGTTCTAGATTGAAGAATGAATAAGACTCAATACCTACAAAATCCATTGCATGCTTAAAGCACCTCCTTATGAGAGAGTGAGAGGAGAATAATTCCAATGATGCATGTGGGATAAATTGGTCTAAGTTTAAAAAATTGATCTAGATGGATATCGGTGGCCTTCCACCTATTCCAACTTGCTCATTTTGGCAGTTTTCTAGTTTGACAGTTTTTCCCTAGTTTTCGGGTCCTTGACTTGCAGGGACATTTTGAGGCCCTAAACAATGTTTTTTAGGGCTTGCCATAGTCATAATCACCTTTGATCGATAAGAATAAAATGTGTATTCCTCGAATAGACCTTTCCAACGGGATGTCGTGCGCTTAAAACGAAGATCTTATGCAAAAGTTACGACCTCGGGAAGTTGATGTACTAACTTACCCAAACGGGGCCCACATGACTTTTGGCTTCATCTCCTGAGGTTAGGTTTTTGGATGTCCTAGAGTTTTTGAAATTCTTGTTTATTGTAAAAATGCCTTGAGTTTCATTGTAATCATCTTCTTGCAGTGAGAACAATGTCCATCTATTCATTTGATAAAGCCGCCACCATTCCAGCAAGCTTGTTTACACTTCATTTTATAGTTTCATCTTATTTCCTTATTGAATGAAACCAATTTTATTGTATATCTATTATTATGTGTTAAAGCATCTTTTGATAATAATCCATATTCATTTAGATTTTGCAAACATATTATAGATCAAAATTTCCATAGGCATGTAAAATAGGTGGTCACTCATCCCAATTTAAAACTATGTTGGCAGGCATGTACTTTTGGCGCTTCATCTCCTAGGGTTAGGTTTTTTGGATGTCTAGAGTTTTTGAAATTCTTGTTTATTGTAAAAATGCCTTCAGAGTTTCATTGTAATCATCTTCTTGCGAGTGAGAACAACTGTCACATCTATTCTCATAGATAAGCCGCCACCATTCTAGCAAGCTTGTTTCTGCTTCATTTTATAGTTTCATCTTATTTCCTTATTGAATAGAAACCAATTTTATTGTATATCTATTATTATGTGTTAAGCATCTTTTGATAATAATCCGTATTCATTTCGTTTTGCAAACATATTATAGATCAAAATTTCCATAGGCATGTAAAATAGGTGGTCACTCATCCCAATTTAAAACTATGTTGTAGGCATGTACATAAGGCCACTAGGAAATCATTACCTCGATCATTCAAAAATAACAGAAAGAAGAATATTGAGCACCATTGAAATAGGTTTCCCAATTTAGGTTCTAGGGTAAAAATCATGTCTTATTGAGTTATTTTTCCTCTATGTGTTGTGGTTAAATTCACCATTGTGTTATCAATGCTTACTGATTATATTTTTAAATGGAATCGTTGTATTTTATTGAGTGGATGTGGAGTTCATTGTTACTTCTTATTAGTCCCTGCCTCGGGTGAGGGACTATAGCATTCATGTAGTTGTCAACTATCGTTGACCCCGTATTAACTCGTGCTTTTTGTACATTATTTGGTGCATTATGGAGCCATGATTTCATATTATGCACCCTAATTAGTATTTCTGAGTTAATTTTTTATTATCTTGAATTTCTTTTTAAATAAATTTAGTTTCGTATTTATTAAATATTATAAATCAAATTTTTTATTAGTCGCTAGCTCACTGATGCAACTTAATTGTCTTGGTGTATGCGATCTTGGCAGGTTACATGGAGCAACCACTTCATGTTCCACTTCCTGAGACATGAGTGTGCCACCACCATAAACCTCAATATCATCTTGCTAAGAGAATTTCTCTGATAATACAGAAAGGTTCTAGTGATATGCCAATTTCTACTAATAACACATAATAACACACAGACGTGACACTTCCATTCCCTTTTCTCCATATCTTCTTTAATCACACTGTTCACATTCAAGAAAGTTGAAGACCAAGATCCACATTGACCTATGCACTTATTCACAACAAGTGGGAATGATCATCATTGAAACGATAACGCGACCACAACTGGGCTACACACGAACATGGTGGTGGAAGGGAACACGAACACGACGATTGCCTTCTAGGTATTCATTACTTATAAAAATTTACCCACACTTATGGAGCTCTCAAAATATAATTGAAGAATTGTTCTATGCATTTTTTTTCACCTCAATATAGAGAAATTGGGAATGTGATTGTCTCCAGCTATTTTTTAATTCATGCAAACGTAATGGTGCTCTGTTCTTCTACAATATCCCTGCTACGAACGATTGTATGAGTAATTTCTCTTTAATATTGAAATATATCTTACTGAGTATATATTGGAATCGCTTTTCGTACTCTCAGACAGACTCGCCAGGCATTTTTTTTATTTCTTTCAACTTTTGTGCTTCCAGGTGCTTAATATCTTGAGTTCGGAAAAAGGCAAGGAAGTTCAGCTTGATGTCTTACTTTGTTGGAGTCTGAGGTCAATGAAATTAATATACCATGTAATATCACGTTTGTGCAGACTTCCTGTGAATTGGGCCATTTGTCTTGATTCATCATTGATACCATTGACATCCCATATAGTCTCACAAATAAACCAATGTATTTTGGGGTCTTCATCCCCTTCATAATAGGGCATGTGAACCGACTGGTGAAAGGACATATTGATACATCTTTGTGTTTTAATAATTATTGTGGACATAGTATTGGCCTGAGGAGTACTTACTGTAGGCTGACTATCTTGGTACCACTTTAATCGAACCTCTTCAAGCTACAACTCCTCGTCGTTTCGATCCACCGATGGATTGTGTTCTTCAAGTGAAAGAAGTGCTGGCAGGGGGGGTGCCACCGTGAGATCAGAGTAATGCAATGTGAGGTTATCTCGACCGTACTCGGGGTTGATAGTAATCCAACACCCCTGCAATGGTCTATGAATCTTTATTTTGTCTATTGCCCTTCCAAAATGGTCTAGTCAACTCCATATGGTTGTCTGGCCAGGTCTAATGCACAAGTCACGATCAAGCATACCCTCAAAAGATGATGGCTCAGATGACGACCGTAGACTTGGGCTGATTGTAGCTTTTGTTCCTCTATATTCTTCAGATCCTTCAAGGTTGGCTCATAATCCTACCTCTACCGTGTGATTGTCGCTAGTTTTGAAGAAAATGATTGTACAAGTTGTTGGAATGCCCCCTCGAGAGTAGTGTACTGTATGGATTGGGCCCAGATAACACCAACTAATATTTCTCAATTTCATTTCCCATCATCACAGATTATATCACTGATCAATTCTTATTGTTCCTTATTCATATCACGGGAAGTTTTACAGCCTAATTTATATCACAAAGTAGTTGTTATTTAGAAAAACCCTATGGATTTTTCCTTTGAAATCCATTGCCCTATTGAAATTCTTGGGTGGTCCTTATTGGAACCAATTGCAAAGGTGGGCTAAACACAACACTAAATAGATAACCAGACCAAACAACCATGATAGATTGATGGTAAAATGTTAATGGCAAAAAAAAAGTAATTGTCATGGAAGACATAACATAACAAAATAAAAAATATAAACAATACTCGTTATAGATATACACACTATTTTCATGAGGGAAGAATCTAAAATGTCAAGGAGAAATCTATAATGCAACCAGGTCATTGAAATTTAGAGAACAATCCTATTGAAATAAATTGACACATTGGTTATGAGGAGAGATCTTATTTCTTAAAAAACTAAAAAGAAACACTGGCCAAGACAAGAAAGTATAGGAGAGGATGGTCCCTCTTGGTCTTTCAAAGAAGGTGATGTCCCATGGATTTTGAAGAAAGAAGATATTTCTTTGGAAAATGAAGATATATTGGGTGTGAAGGTGCTTTCTTTATATGGGTATTCCATACGATGTTGCTTCACTTTGCGTCAAGACCATTTGTCGGGGTTGAAATCACATGACTATTTGAACCTTCTAAAGGTACGACATATGTAAAAAATATGATTCTATTATTTGTAATTTTTATTTTTATGCCATGGGATAAAACATAATTAATTTTGTATGTGTTTAATTTGTAGTGTCATTATCCTTTGCTCGTGCATGGGTGTGTGAACCATGATTTCCCCCATGAGATAAGGTGTGCCATATCTAAATTATCTGGATTTGTACATTGGATATCATCAAAGGAGATTCATATGGCTAACATTCCACTGTGGCGTCAAGAGATAGCTGAGATTGTTTGTATGTTTGAGAAAGAAATACCGCCGAGTTTCATGGACTTCCAGGTTCATCTTCTAATTCACCTAGTAGATGAGGTTGAATTAGTTAGGGTGGTGTCCTGTCGTTGGATGGTTTTTTTAGAGAGGTACATGAAGAAATTGAAAGGATTTGTTCGTCAAAGGAAAAAACCTGAGGGTTCTATGGAAAATGGGTACATATAATATGATTCTTTCTATTATGCCAGTGAGTACATCAAGCAGATTGACAATACACCATATGCAGTGATTTGGGATGACAACAGGGATGAAGACAAAAGAGAAGGGGAGATTCTCCAAATGAATGAAAAAAGGCGCTTGATAAAGAGTAAGTGACTTATCGTTTGTCAAATTTCTACATAGTAACTATTCACACTGAACTTCATAATGTATATTTTCATGATCTCATATGTACTATATGTTGGTTTGATTTCATGAATACATCAACGAATTCAGAAATTGATGCCATCAATAAATTCATTCTTTACAATTCAGAGGAAACACAGCCATGGGTCGCATTGTATGAACATACGAGGAGGAAATGGGAAAGTGACAAGAAATAATTCAGACGGTTGAACGGTAGAATCATGCCTTATCCTGATCATTTAAAATAAAATTTGCCAATGATATTCCCCAACAGTTGAGTTCCTGACCAAGTCAGAGAGTAATATGGTGCATCCAGTCGTTACCCACGTGAAGAAGAGGATGCACTAAACATAGGGATTGGTTGTAGAAACTCGATAATAATCTCTTTGTGTACATAATTTTTAACTTCATAATGCACATTTGAATTGTAAGTACATCTATATTATTTTATATTTTAATGGTCAGGTTATTAGACACATATTGACACTATGATTTGTTCACCTTTTTATCGGTGAATTTGTTCCCATATATGTGGGAATATGGACATCATTTTTGCACAAAGGATGTCGATGATGGACACATGAAACAAGACTGTGGAGTGGAAGTCGAGTTCAACCAATCTAGTCATGCTAGCCATCGTGATCAAAACACCATACATGGGAAGTTAGGTTACGTCATAAAGATACAAGAGATCATTCAAGTGGAATTCTCTTCTCTCCAATGTGTTATTTTTAGGTGCAAGTGGTGAGACACCTTTGATCGGAATGATGTAAAAGGAAGATTGTGATAGTGGGATGATATGTATCAACTCTAAAAAGATGTAGGATGAAGCTAAGGAGCCTTATGTTTTCCCAAAACACTTCAACCAAGTGTTTTTTTACCCGGATGTATTGGATAGGGATTGATGGTTTGTATTAAGACATGACCTAGATTAAAACATATTTTTGAGAACAAGAGTGTTATCATGCCAAGAAACGAAGATAATCGGGGCGATGAAAACAAAGACTGATATATTATACATGTTTTATTCTTTAATTAATTACTTTTATGTTTTCAAATCTATAGTGGATTTAATAATTTGATTATTAAAATGTTTTTAGTATTTAATATTTCATATGAAATATTGTTAATTTTTTGATTGGATGATATAATTAAATATTATGTGTAAATGATATAATATTTTTCCATTGTAAATCTAGATGATATTTTTCACTTTTAGTATTTTAATTTTAACTTTTTCTTTAAAAAAACAATATATTATTGTATTGTAAATATCAAATATTTTATATCATAATTTTAAAATGTATTTTTGTTACCCACCATTTCATATCATTATCATATATTATTATATTGTATTATTTTTTAATTTTGATTTCATACATACTAATTAGGGGAATATTCAATGTAAAATGAGTCTCTTAACTGAGTTTTTCAAAAAAACATCATTGTCCTTAAATAACTAATGCATGTGTCTCTCTCTAAACCCATATAATAATATATACTTAAGATATTACATAAAAATCAAATACATAATATATTATGTAATATAATAAAAATAATATGTTATGTATTAATTTTATATTATAAATATAATAATATAATATATAATAAATCAATATAATATAATATAATATAAATAATATAATATATTATATTATATATTAATTACAACATGATAATTATTACATATCCTATTATATTGTATTAGTTTTTAATTTTGAGTTCATACATGGGAATATTCAGATCTAAAATGAGCCTCCTAAGTGAGTTTTTCAAAAAAACACCATTGTCCTTATATAACTAATGCATGTGTCATTTACATAAAAATCATTGTCCTTAAATAACTAATGCATGTGTCCCTCTCTAAACCCATATAATAATATATACTTTAGATATTACATAAAAAACAAATACATAATATACTAGCATACTCCCTCAACGGGCGAATGGGAATGCTGAAGTATTTTTTAGATTCTTGTTCTTTGGAATAGAAACATTATATATCAATATGATTCCACATTCTATTTTTCTTTACGTTTAGACATTTCATGTTGCAAAATTTCAAGCTAGTCCTTTAATTTGGAGGGTAGTCTAGAGTGATGTGGTCATCCTTAAAGCAAATAAAATAGTATGGTCAAAAGAAACGACTTCTGCTCCCTTTTCGACCACATCGACCCCCTCTTCTTTCTCCATAACCACTTCTTATATGATAATCATTTCCTCTTCCGCCTTGGTTTTGATCTGCTAATTGCGTGTGATATATCGTTCGATAATTATAATTGTTTCCATTGTGTTGGCATTCCGATGTAGCATTGGTTTTGTCTTCGCAGATGGTAGGTACTGTGACCGTGATGGATCTGGACCTTGTGATCATGGGAGAGGAGGCCAGGTACTAATATATTAGTGATATTGGCCACCATCCTCGCTGCAAACTCTCCCCCTAAATTCCCTAAGGTTGGAATTGCACTGAAACCCCCAAAACAAAAAGCTTAGCATGGCTACCACAGTTTTAATAAGTAATTATTAGATGTTCAAAAAATATAGTAGCACCATTATATACCATAGTTACCAAATTTGACCGTATTGGCTCAAAAAATTTGAAATTCTATGATACAATTACGTTCGTGTATTTATACACCAATTCGAGTTCAGTAGAAGAATTTATGGGTTAATTACATATTTCTATATAAAAAAGTGGCAAACAGTCAACTTCTGAGAATTTGTTCGTCGAGACTATAATCCATGATTAATATTCCAAAGCATCTTCTTTTGATACTATAAGCCATGGTGAATATTCCAAAGCATCTTCTTTAAAGACAATTTGAACCAATTGTGAAATGATCAAGCATTTCTATCCAATGGCTACATAGACGCAATACAATTGTTCACTATCAACCTTTGAATTTGACTTCATTCGCTTTTGATTCAATATGATATCAATAGCTATAGTGGGTTTTTCAGTTTGTCGGTCCCAATTATTAGTTCTCATTGACCATGACCTACAGGGACAAGGTTAACCAACACTCTTACCCAATTGAAGTCGAGACCACAAAAGTTCAATCAAACGACAATCACAACAACCCAAAATCTCAATCTACTGGAAAACGCTTCTGGTAAGAATGCTCGATCAATAGACACTCACAAAATCTTGATCGACCCGTAAAGTCTTTGTTTATGTTATGGAAAATTCCGTAGACACAAAAAAACATCCACGACTATAATACACGTATGATTGGGATGTAAACTTCAGTGGGCTAGGGAGGAATTACATGATGACTTATTTATATTCAACGTAACCTCACTGCTAAAAACGATAAAATGATTTTGAGTTTATTTATCATGTTACTCATTATTGATATTGCAATGGTAATTTTATATTGTAAATTTAAAATAAAAATACACTTTAAAGTTTAAATTCATATAGAATTCATGGTTTTACTTTAATTTCATATGGGCTAGTTTCCGAACTGATCTATCTAGATTGCTTGAACTAAAGCTCCCCGCTGGAATGATATTTCATGTAGTTGCCTTCCTCCCTCCCCTGTTGGTAATTTTTCGTTCAGAATAGCATTGGAGACCCCATTCCCCTTCAGTATATAAGTTTCGAAAATCAATAAAAAGATAAATATAAATGTATACATGCAGCACGTGAAAGAGATACTGAATTCACAGTTTTTCTAAATGTAGTCGAAGAGGTTTCCTTTTTTTTGTTTGTAGTGTATTTAGTTCAATTTCACAAGTATTAGTATTAATTGGGGGATCATCTTTTACATCCACACATTATATCGATGAGGATATATGGGAAACAATTTTTTAAGGGTTGGATGAAGATATAATGAGGATATATGGGAAACAATTTTTGAAGGGTTGGATGAGGATATAATGTGGAGATGAACTTTTTCCCTAATTTTTTTCCCAATTGAATTTTAGGTAGTCAATTTTTTTCAGTATGGAACATATATAGATTGAAAACCGTGAATTTCCATGGTTCAAAGTGGCAAAATCAATGAGGTCTGTAGCTATAACATAGGCATAGAAATTGATTTTGTAAGTTTATTAAGTTACCCACCACTTTTCATTAGCACCTCAACATTGAAAATGAAATA
>SNQJ01S0017477.1:52315-84294 GCA_010110895.2 Picea sitchensis
TGTGAATATATAAGAGAGATGATATTTCTGGACTTAGGGGGAGCAATATATAATATTAAATATTATTTATGTCGGTGTCAAAGTGTGGGGTTGATCTAACACCAAGTATGTAAATAATTTAATGCTTTGTAATTGTGTAATTACCAAGTATATAAATCATTTAATGCTTTGTAATTGTGTAATTGTGTATTTATTAAGCTAGATGAGGTAAAGCATGGAAGCAAACACGATTAAAAAGAAAGTAAAGATGAAAAAATAGAATGGTATGAATGCCCAAGAGCTTGAGCTTACACACCCATTTATATGAAAAACGACCATTACAACAAGCACATTCATAAAAAAAAACCAAAAAAAATATGTACCAACAACTCCTTTTTCATCTCAAGCTGGTAACGAAAAATTTGACATATTAATTACTTTTTTTTTTCTTCATTATACTAAAAATGAATATATTTAACAAATGACATCATTAATTATCATAATTCAATAAAACGTAGGGAGATAGTACCAAGTGATAGAAATCATAATTGGAAGTGGGAGAGCTCCAAGAGGAGATAGTGCCAAGTGATAGAAATCATAATTGGAAGTGAGAGAGCTCCAAGAGACAGTCACAAGGTTGATTAGTGTTCCCTAGAAGAAACTAAAGAAACATGTAGCAGGCAAGTTCTTATTTTTTTATTCATTTTTTGAAGTTGGTTTCTTCCATTTTGGAGTTTGTTAAAAATAACAACTTTGCAGGTTACAAGTTTGGAAGTCTCAGAAGTATGGATAGTGGAAACAAGTGAATGTTTCTAGGTATGAGAAACATGGCGAAATAGTATATATCCTTTGTGGAGACCAAATCTACTACAAAAACATTTACACCGTGTTGGGAAATCACAAAACCCATTGTTTGAACGATATGAAGATGTACAATTGCACATAACATCTTCATTACACTCTTGGTCCGAAAAAATATTTTCTTTGTGTTATTACCAGGTTGGGGAGAAAATTACCCGTGTAGAAGTTGTGTTCAAAACATGAAAATGCCTAATACGTGTGAAGATATTATAGCTTTAGAAGTAGTACATCAACTGTAATATACAACTATTCTCGAAAACTACATACATTTCACCCAATTTAGGAACTAAAAATTATGGTTGTATCTAGTTAGTGTTTGACCAGTATCACCAACTACTAACCGGGGCCACCATAGTTCAATCGACTCGATTATTTTTGCCTTCAAATCCTACTATGTCATTCCATTCAACCATCCCACTCAAATATTCACTAGAGATACTTCCATAAAAAATCCCAGGTCTAAAAAATGGTAACTTCCAAAATTTACAATATTTACTTCCATAAAAAATTCTAATCTCATAAAACTCTAACTTACGATTGAAATTAAAATTTTACGAGAGAAATGTAAATTTTACTCAATTTCACAATTTAATCTATTAAAAATACAATGTACAAAGTCATAAAGAATTTACCCAGACATTTTCTCGTCAAGGAGGCATGGCTAGGATGTAGTGAAAAAAATGAATTTTTCCCATCGTATGGCAAAACTAGAATCCCACGAACTGAGCACTGAATGGAAACAAAGCAAGCAACAGAAGCACCGACGAAAATGCGCTTCAGTTTGGAAAAGCTGGCACTGGTGCTTGAGAGATTCTTTGTGTTGGAAATGGTTAAAATGGTTGTTGTCGCTGTTTTTTTTTTCTTTACCCATGTTCCAATGTGATCTCGTTAAACACACCGAGGCTCACCGTTGCAAACAATGCACCGTTATTTTTAAAAAACCCTGTGACGGTGTGCCATATGGAAAGCACCGGTGCACCCAGAGGACAAAGGCACACCCTTATGCATTTAAAAAAAACACAAAGACTGTGCACCTGTTTGTTGTGCACCGGTGCACCTGTTTCGTGCACATCGGTACTCACAAGATTCTTTTATATGATGCACACCATTGTTTTTTATTTTTTTTAAATAGCTCTGCAATGGTGCACCATTATCTCTTCGCACTGGTGCGTTGATTTCTGGTTGTGCACCATTGCAAACAATGCACCATTTCTTTAAAAGAAAAACCATGCGGCAGTGTACCAGTTTGGAATGCATAGGTGCGCCCAATGGAAAACACACTAGTTTTCATTTTTAAAAGGAAAAATGCAAAGACGATGCACATGTTTGTTGCGCACCAATTCTCATGAGCTTCTTTTATACGATGCACACCATTGTTTTCTATTTCTTTTAAATAACTCTGCAACGTTGCACCACTGTCTATTAGCACCAGTGCGTTGATTTCTAGTGGCACATCGGTGCGGTATAGTCTTATAAGTGCACCATTAAAAAAGTTCCGCTAAAACGTCTACCTGTGCACCTCCGCTACAAACAGATTTTTAGGCTATTTTTATAGGGGCTTCCGGAAAAACCTTCCCTATAGGATCTTTTCCTTGTATTGAATGTTGACCATGATAAAGTAAACACAATAAATAAATAAATATATATATATATATAACTCTCTATTAACTTAATAAATCCATTTTAACTTTTCATTAACTTAATTGATATACACTATATTCATACATAAACTATGAATAACATATTAAAGTTTTTGCATGTTAATATTTATAAATACATTTTTAAAGTTATTAATCATTTTAATTTTAGTTGAAAAAAAAAATATAAACCCTACATTCTATAAATTCACTCTATCACACAATGTTGTCACTTTGTTTGCATTTTCAAAGTAGTCAACGCCATATGCAATTAGCAATGCACTATTTAAAAATGAATTTAGAACTATGAAAACAAAAATCCAAAAAAAAAAGAAAGTTTGTTACATATTTTAAAACACCCATTTTTATATTCAATATATTTCATATCTAAGACAAACACATATATTTCATATCTAACACAAACGCATGTAACATAAATCTAAAAGCAATGCTCACAATAATATTATACACCCTCTATTTCAAAGACTTATACTTGGAAGTGGACACAACGAGATGTCATACTGTGAGAAACATGCAAGCTCTGCAATCGAAACATGCAAAGGGTAAAATCAGCCATGCTAACCATCGATAATCATAATTTATTATTTTATTAAGATAANATACACCCTCTATTTCAAAGACTTATACTTGGAAGTGGACACAACGAGATGTCATACTGTGAGAAACATGCAAGCTCTGCAATCGAAACATGCAAAGGGTAAAATCAGCCATGCTAACCCTCGATAATCATAATTTATTATTTCATATCTAAGACAAACACATATATTTCATATCTAATACAAACGCATGGAACATAAATCTAAAAGCAATGCTCACAATAATATTATACACCCTCTATTTCAAAGACTTATACTTGGAAGTGGACACAACGAGATGTCATACTGTGAGAAACATGCAAGCTCTGCAATCGAAACATGCAAAGGGTAAAATCAGCCATGCTAACCCTCGATAATCATAATTTATTATTTTATTAACATTATCACAATTTGTTATTTTACTAAAAACCAAGACCAAATTATATTTTAATTTTTTTATTTAAATGGCTATACAAAGTAGAACACATATTTTTACATTTTAATTATTATTTTTTTTAAATAAAAAAGGTGGATCCTTGTATTATATCATTAGTTTATAGTTGTAAGTCGTTTGGCAACCACCTGTCCTGCCACTGAAGGGAAACCAGGATAGGTGGCTCCAAGTGATGATAATTCTATCATGGTTGTTGAATTGTTTGCAAAATTGTACAAAAAACCAACTTGCTAGCCTAAGGCATGCTTCATCCAGAGCCGTCGTTACTATGCTAACTATACAACTGTAAAAAATATTTGAAACTATTATTGATAGAAAATAGAGTCTGGGGTGGGCCGCTTCAAGCCAAAGGAGAACCTAGGTGTCCATTGGAAGTGAAGGCCGAGACAAACTTCTGCTTGCAAGTGGGGCAACTTGCAGACTTTGGGGCATTTGAGAAGGCCTCATATAGAAAATCCAAATGTTGGTTGATGATCCTTTGTCCTTGCGCTTGCTCATCCTATCGTTCCCTGATATCAAAAAGGAGTTAAAGGTTCTCCTTGGCTAGATAATGGATGTTCTCTTTTCCTTCAGAAACTTGCCAGCTGGGAGGAATCTCCTCCTCTACAATGCAACCACCTTCCCACCGGCGAGGCTGAAAGTCGGGGATAGATGGAGAATCTTCCTTAAGCTCCAGGCTTGGGCCTGGTTGAGAAGAAGAGGGTGGCCCTGTATGCTGAAGAGGAGGTGGAGCCTCGTCTTTTTCTAAGTTAAGGCTTGGAGTAATCTCTGCCTTTGAAGTGATGGCCTGTTAGAGAAGAGGCGACAGTTGAGAATGCATGGTGGGGGACGGGGTCTCCTCCTTTGGAGTGCACAGGGAGTTCTGGGTCTTGGGAGACAAAATTTCCAATTTTGGGGTGCGCATGGTGGTCTGAGGGCTGCTAGTGTGAGTGTAGGGACAACTGAAGTGAGAAATCAGAGCTCGTTGGGAAGCTGTGAGTCGATTGTCACGGGTGTAGGCATTTTTGTTTTTTCTTGCTCGCTCGAGCTTGCCTCTGTCCCGTGGCATGGTGGAAAAAATAATAGGGGTGGTGGAGGGGCAATGGTAGTCTGGGTAGGCGCGGAAAGCACACAGAAAGCGAGTGGATGAGTCGGGAGGGTCGAGAGACACAGTGCTGGAATAACTGCTAGTGACGAGTAGGAGAATGAGCGCACCATGGACAAATTTAACATCGTTGAGGGCCATTGAAACCTCTCCCATCACCATTGAAGGTTGACATGATTGGTTTAAGATCTTAGTACCTGTGGTATGGCTGGAGCGCTCATCCGGGCGTACTGAGTCAAATGCCATCAGAGTTCGATGCATGGGGAGTTATATCCTTGGGGATGGTGGCTTGGGACATTAAAACTCTTCGCCATCTGCCCCATCCAGGTGTCCTCCAACTTTGGCCTCGTGTCACCCCATCCGGGTGTGGATATTCCCTTCGGGCCAACTCTTGGCAATGGGTCCATAGTGTTGAGCTTTGAGGTCATCTGGTGTTCAAGAGGGTGATTTGTTGAGATAGGTCCACCCCTTCATTCACTAGTCTGTCTACCACTTTGTTTGCGTCCCTTCTCACATGAGAGGCGATGAGAGAGAGAGAGAGGGTCTGAGTAGAGATTGGAGGCAATGTAGAGGGCCCAGCAGGCGTCGGCTTGGGATAATCTTTTTCGGGTTTCTTCCATTGATGATTTTGGAAGCTAGCTCAATTATGACTTTTGAATCTCCCTCGATGATGAGGCATGCAAGATCATGGTCTAAGGCTAATTGGATTCTCCTGATCATGCCCCATATCTCTGCAGAGTTGTTGGTATCATAGCCCAAATTTTCAACGGTCATACTGTGTATTATGCTGAAGCAATCCCTAATGACTGCCCCCGCACCAGAAGGGCCTTTTACATTTTAATTATTCATTATAATATATATTAATATTAAAAAAGTGAAAATATATAAAAAAAAATAATTATTGATTATAATATGTATTAATATTAAAAATATTAAATAATGAAAATGATTTTTTTTTTTAAAAGATAAAGAAATAAATAAATACATTGTCAGAAAGAGTGTCCCACAGAGATTTTATGAAGGCAAACCCAACAAATAATAAAATAAAAATAAACATAGCATTTTAAACTAATGTTGTCTGAGTTGTATTCTTTTCTAGCAGCTTTATTTTAGCTTTGTTTCTAAGTTTTCATCCATAGCTATTATTTACTAGTATCAATAAACTATTCACGAATACATTTTATACCATTATAATTACTTTTCCTATATCTCCAATTCTTTTAGAAAGATGTATACACTTTTTTCAATTTGGCATGTATTGATTTTAATATTAATTTACATTAAATTTGGTGTTGCAACTGCATTGGTTTTTATTGTTTAAGTGTTGTAAAAAAATAAATTATTGTTAATATTGATTGGTAATAAGTTAATTAATTTGGGGTTAATATCATTTATGTTTTTGATGGTCATTCTGTTTGATATATAAGTTAATTTGGGGTTAATAAAATTCATGTTTTTTATGGTCATTTTGTTTAATATAGAAATAGAAATTATAAATCTTTGAAAATTGAGCAATATTGTTGATGTGGAAATGAATAATGATAATACAAAGATGCAAGAAGTCAACAACAACAACATGCTAAGACCATGCAAGTCAACAACAACAACATGCTAGGAGATATGAACACAATCAATGGCAACAACTCATTGAAATGGAAATGGAAGAAATGATGAAGATAGGAACAAAATCAAATACAACAACTCATTAAAATGGAAATAGAAGAAATGAGGATACATATATCCATGATGTCATGTACAAAGATATAATAAGATGGATGGTCATATACAACATTTTTTATTTTCTTGACTTTTATATGCAATTAAATTTTTACTTTATTATTATTATAAGGTAATATTTGTGCTGTAAAAACTAAATTAAAGATTATTTACAACATTATCTATATTGCAATTTGGCTTTAAAATTGCATCATTGATTTAGGCCTTGTCATGTATTTATTTCAACATTGATTTGTATTAAATTTAACATTTTTACATTGATTTCATCATTCTTAAAATTTTATATATCTTTAATTTATGTTAATACTGAATTTTTACTTTATTTATTATAAGGTAATATTTATGTTGTAAAAACTAAATTAAAGATTATTTACAACATTATCTTTATTGTAATTTGCCTTCAAATTTGCATCATTGATTTCAGCCTTGTCATGTATTGATTTCAATATTGTTTTGTATTAAATTTAACATTTTTACAATGATTTCATCATTTTTAAAATTTTATATATGGTTAATTTATGTTAGTGAGAGAGAAAAATATAAACCAAAGTCATCTTTCTCTCTAAGAGAGCTTTCTATCCTCCACTATGTTATATTTTTTTGTTAAATCATACCCCTCACCTATCTATGAAAAATAAATAGAAAAATAAACATAAGTATGCTTATCAACCTTGAATTTGAAAACCTATAAAAGAAAACAACATAGTCATTGTGCATATGGTTTTAGTGAGTAGATAATCCTAATACCTAGGGTGATCAAGTCATATTTGATGTTTAAGGTGGTTTATGAAAATGAGAGAATATAACAACTTATAACTGAATTCTCTCACCAAAAAGTGCAAGATTATTCGGTTATAAGTTGTTGTTATATGATTGACTTTGTGGTGACATTAATTGGTTATAAGTTGTTGCTATATGATTGATCCAAAATTTATCCAAATTGAAGAACTAATAAGACTCAATACCTACAAAACCCATTGCATGCTTAAATCACCTCCTTATGAGAGAGTGAGAGGAGAATAATTCCAATGATGCATGTGGGATAAATTGGTCTAAGTTTAAAAAATTGATCTAGATGGATGTCGGTGGCCTCCCACCTATTCCAACTGGCTCATTTTGGCATTTTTCTAGTTTGACAGTTTTTTTCCTAGTTTTCGGGTCCCTGACTTGCGGGGACATTTTGAGGTCCTAAACAAAGTCTTTTAGGGCTCGCCACAGTCATAATCACCTTTGATAGATAACAATAAAATGTGTATTCCTCGAATAGACCTTTCCAATGGGCTGTCGTGTGCCTAAAACGAAGATTGTATGCAAAAGTTACGACCTCGGGAAGTTGATGTACTAACTTACCCAAACGAGACCCACATGACTTTTGGCGCTGCATCTCCTAGGGTTAGGGTTTTTAGATGTCTAGAGTTTTTGACATTCCTGTTTATTGTAAAAATGACTTCAGAGTTTCATTGTAATCATCTTTTTGCGAGTGAGCGCAACTGTCACATATCTTCTCATAGATAAGATGCCACCATTCTACAAGCTTGTTTCCACTGCATTTTACAGTTTCAGCTTATTTCCTTATTGAATAGAAAAAACTAGTTTTATTGTATATCTGTTATTATGTGTTAAGCATCTTTTGATAATAATCCGTATTCATTTCGTTCTGCAAATATATTATGGATCAAAATTTCCATAGGCATGTAGAACAGGTGGTCACCCATCCCAATTTAAAACTATGTTGTAGGCATGTACATAAGGCCACTAGGAAATCATTACCTGGATCATTAAAAAATAACAGAGAGAAGAATATTGAGCACCATTGAAATAGGTTTCCCAATTTGGGTTCCAAGGTAAAAATCATGTCTCATTGAGTTGTTTTTCCTCTGTGTGTTGTGGTTAAATTCACCTTTGTGTTATCAATGCTTACTGGTTATATTTTTAAATGGAATCGTTGTATTTTATTGAGTGGATGTGGAGTTCATTATTACTTCTTATTAGTCCCTGCCTCAGGCGAGGGACTATAGCATTCACGTAGTTGTCAACTATCGTTGACCCCATATTAACTCGTGCTTTTTGTACATTATTTGGTGCATTATGGAGCCATGATTTCATATTATGCACTCTAATTAGTATTTTTGAGTTAATTTTTTTTAAATAAATTTAATTTCGTATTTATTAAATATTATAAATCAAAATTTTGATTAGACGCTAGCTCACTGATGTGACTTAATTGGCTTGGTGTATGTGAACTTGGCAGGTTACATGGAGCCACCACTTCATGTTCCACTTCCTACGACATGAGCGTGCCACCACCATAAACCTCAATATCATCTTCTTGCTAAGAGAATTTCTCTGATAATATAGAAAGGTTCTAGTGATATGCCAATTTCTACTAATAACACAGGCGTGACACTTCCATTCCCTTTTCTCCATATCTTCTTTAATCACACTATTCACATTCAAGAAAGTCGAAGACCAAGATCCACATTGACCCATGCACTTATTCGCAACAAGTGGGAATGATCATCATTGAAACGATAACGCGACCACCACTGGGCTGCACACGAACATGGTGGTGGAAGGGAACATGAACATGACGATTGTCTTCTAGGTATTCATTACTTTCTGCGCCCTACTCCTACAGTACTTGAACTGGCAGACATAACCACTATAAAGCCTGCTGGAGCTCTTGATGACATCCTTGTGACTTTAGCTTCGTGGGAGTATCCTGTGGACTTCATGATAATTCATTCAAAGGACCCCACAAAAGGCCATCCAATCATTCTAGGGAGACCCTGGCTAGCCACAGCCAACACTTTCATAGGATGTCGGGGCGGGGATATGTTTATTTCAAATGGCATTTCTTCACAAAAACTTACTCTGTTTCCACCTGCCCGACCTGTTACAGAAGAGTTATGTTGGCTGAAGTGCCCCTATTTCGAGACTGAGGATGAGGAACCTTTATTTTCTGTTGATGAGATCCACTACGTTGATGGTTATACCTTGCCAAGAACCTCTGAGAGGAGGATGACTTGTTTAAATTCCCGATTCCTTTCGTGACTTGGAAAATGTTGGAGTTTCCGCAGACCTGTCTGCTGATATGATGATTTTGAGGAGAGGATTTTCGGGGGCAAGTGAGCTATTTTCTTCATTTCACCATCCATGGTTTTCAGCGTTTACCACGAACTTTTCGGGGCCATGTACCATTCCAGTAGAACTTAGTCGAGGTAGATGTCTATACATCAACTCTCTGAATTGAGTACCAGTCAACGAGAACAATTGACAAAACTTTTGAAAGAGCGATCGGGGGCCTTTGCTTGGGAATACATTGATATGAGAATCTACACCACGACACTGCATTCACCATCTACATCAGCCGGGGATGACCCCGATTATGAGACAGCCATGACATGAATCGATCAGAAGACTTTGTAAAAAGAAGAATTGCAGAAATCGCTAAATGTTGGATTCATCTATCCAATTTCTGACTGTGAGTGGGTTTCACCTCTTGTTGTGGTACCCAAGAAAATGGCAAGGAAAATGGAGGATGTGTGTAGCTTTTAGGGAGCTGAACAAGGAAACACTGAAAGACTATTTTCCTTTACCCTTCATAGATCGGGTTTTGGATACCTTGGTTGGAAAAATATTTTTTCTTTCTGGATGGATCATAGTGGGTACAACCAAATTCAGTTTGCTCCCAAAGACGGAATGAGACAACATTCACATGTCCTTGGGCACTTATGCCTATAAAAGTGTGTTGCCTTTTGGATTATGTAGCGCTCACGCAGCATTCGGAGAGGCGCCTTAATTCAATGTGTGACTTGATTCATGGCGTGTGGAGGTTTACATGGATGATTTCACAATATATGGTAACACGTTCGAAGAAGCCTTGAGTAACTTTGAGAAAGTCCTGATCCGGCACTTGAGAATCAAATCTATCCCTCGACCATGAAAAATGAAAAATGATTTTTACTAGCGGAAAGAGAGTTGTGTTGGGTCACCATCACAATGCAGAGGATAAGGTAGACCGATAAAATTGAGGTGATAGTTAATCTTCCCTCTCCAAAAACCGGAAAGATGTGAGAATCTTTTTGGGGCATCTTGCTAATGCAAACTGATTTATTGAAAACTTCATGATGGCATGTTTTTAACGTGCAAAATTACATTTGGGATGATAATTGTCGAGTGCTTTTGAGGATTTAAAAACAAAGCATGCATGTACACACGTCACAGAGGGACCAATTTGGTCCTTCCTTTCCACATCTCAATTGATGCCTCGAGACACTGCTTTAGGGGAGTGCTTGGGCAAAAGGAGAACCAGCAGAATTATGCCATCTACTTTAACAACAAGAACTTGACCCCACAGATTGAACTACGATGCTTGGAGAAAGAGTTTTTACTTGATGATTCATTCCATTAACAAATTACGTCACTACATTAATGGATGCATGAGGTTTTTGTACCGCGACCACTCTGCAATGGATTCTTGATGAACAAACCGGTCACTACTGGTAGAGAATCACCTGATGGATTTTACTTCTTCAAGAATTCAACATTACCATCGTCGACCGGCCAGGGAAAGAGAATGTAGTTCTGCAGTTACAACCGTATTCCCGAACCGTCTTGATACCCGGTGGGCCGATAGCTACTGATGAACATTTGTTTCGCATTAGGCGCCGAGACATGGTTTGCGGAATCTGACAAAATTAATTAATACGGGAAGATTACCGACTCACTTATCACCTCCACAAAAAGAAAGAATCATCCAAACAGTGGCACCTTTGCGGTGGGAAGTGATCTCTTCTATACAAGAATCACGATATGATTATTAGGAGATGTGTCGAGGAAGATGAAATTCCCGAGATATTCCAGACCTATCATGATGGGCCATGTGTAGGACATTTCTCTGTGAAGAATATGTCTAAAGTTTGCAATCGGAATCTTATTAGGCGGAATGCTGACCGGATGCAGCGAAATATATGTAAAGGCGTGGCAGGTTATTGAAGGATGGGAAGGCCTTTGCCGTGAGGAAAAATGCCCTTACATTACAAGTTTTAATTGAACCATTAGATACAAATGAAATTAGATTTTGTAGGCGATTGCTCGTCGAGGAAGAAAAAGTACATCTTGGTGTGCACGGATTTTGTGACCAAGTGGGTAGAGGCAAAATCCTATATCAAACGAACTGAGAATTCAGTGATTGAGTTTATGTATGGAGAGATATTTACCCGCCCGATTGTTCCGCGAGGAGATTGTCCGCGGACCAAGGGTGCTCAATTTACCTCGAATTGATGAAAGAACTCACTATGATATGGGATCAAATAACGCAAGTCCTCTCCTACCATCCAAAAACCCGATGGGCAAGTGGAATTGACAAACAAAGTTCTGGAAGCGGTCGGTAAGACCATACACTTGCATTATAAATACTGGGTAGATAGACTTCCGGGAAGCATGGGCATACGGACTACATGGAGGGCTACTGCTTGGTCATACTCCTTACGAGTTAGTATTGGGTAAACAAATTCTGCTTCCCATAGAGTTCGAGATCCATACATTCCGCCTAGCAACAAAGTTGGGGTTGGATTTGAGTGAAGCACAGAAACCGAGGGTCATGCAACTTAATGAATTAGGGAGAGCAGGGCATGATCTCTTGAGGACCATCCTTGTGCAAAGTCCACGCAGCAAGTGGCATGACAAAAACATCAAAACAACGCATTTCCAAAGCGAGTTGGGCATTGCTTTTCGATTCCAAATACAAAATTTCAAAGGAAAAATTACGACAAGATAGTTGGGACAGCACCTGAAGTGAAAATGTTTTGAATAGCGGTTACGTCAAGATTAAAACCATAGATTCCCGAACTCCTTTTGTAGTAAATGGACATACGTGAAAGTATACCAGCAAACCTTTGTCAAAGATGATTTCTTGCAGGAAGAGGCCAAGCAAACAGAACTAAAGATAAGTAGGGGAGAATCTTCTCCCTCCTATTGACCTTTGATTACTCAAAAGCTGTTTTAATTACGTACATAATAGATCTCTGAGAAAAATAAATAAAATAAAATATAAACAAATAATATAAAAACAAAAAACATTCATTTTCTTCTTTCTCTTGGATATGTTGATTTTTTGTTTTCAGTTTTACAGGATTTTTGAAGCAAGTAAATAATTGAATTTCATCACTTTTTTTCAATAGGTAAGAAGGTAAGACTTTTTTATTTCATGATATTTTCTTATCATCATGACTAACTTGTTTTGCACCAAGTACATTCGGGCTATTTTTCTCCTAGATTTTCTCATTAAAAATGAAAGGGGCATTTATCGGAAGGATTATTCTTTACCGGACCTGGTGAATTATTATGGGAAAAGAAACCCCTTAGAGTCTTCTTTTGGCATTTCCTCCCGGACTCTCTCAAATATGAAGCAATGAGAACTACACGAACTAAGCGGGCTCATAAAATCCTAAGCAGTGATTAGCATTGAAATTTTTATGTATGCAAAATTTCTATCTGCACTCGTGTTGGGTGATGTGGAATACACTAAGGTCCACCTTCCAACAAATCTCACTCGCCGACATCATCACCTTATGCGGGCGAGATTGCGGAGATTATTTGCTTTCACGGACTTGGATGCTTTAATGGAAAGTTCTCTTGCTGACAACCATGGGAATGCACCAATGTCTCTTGGTTGATAGATCCAACAGGTGACTCGACACCAACACACCCATTCGTGCCTGTCAAGATGTACTTAGGCACCTTGACACTCATTAACATTAATGATGAGTTGCCTCGCATTGGTTAACAACATTCATTAATGGTTGGTAATTAGATGATTTAAATTTGTGTGTTCGGCTTCCGTACATCTATTCACTGCATCGGACTTACTTGTACCGGGTGAAGCTTTGGTGATTGAAGACATGATTCCGGTTGATCTTTTGTTGAGAACAAATCCCGGGTTAGGGAGTGTCTAAGATACTCTCTTGTTATACGAGGAAGTTTTTCTGGGATGGTATTATTTTGTTCAAATTCTTGGAACTCTGAATGTTCGATGGTACCGATCCGATTACCGGCCACGAGTTTATCGGTTAAAAGGTCAGGTAGAAGAGCCGAACGCTTTACAATTTTAATTGCTTTCAAATCTAGACTTATCCTCAAAAGATAATTCCACGATAAGCCTTGCATGACCATGGAGATAGATAATGCTGCTTTCGAGGTGCGTTTAGTTTGTATTGATTTATTTTATTAATTTGCATACTAATAAGTTTGAATTAAGGTACCCTTAGTACTCCATAGCGTTTTATCATTTCCATGAACTGTACCTAATGAACTAACCTACCATGACATTACATGTCGCAAACATCCACCATTCTGCGGGTCTAAGTTCGATTTGATTCGGATATGATAACTCTACACCCTCGTCCGACCTCCATCATGATCGAAACCCTATCTATCTCCATGACAATTCAAATCTTCTCATATCGTTTTCGTCCGTAGTTCCTTTCACCACATTCTCTCTCGCATTCTCTCCTTTTCATCGCTCTCATCCCCTCGTTGCCCTCATCCAACCTCCACAGCCACCGATCGACTCTCCCTGTCATGCCAAAAGGAGCTATGGTCGCCAATCTACGAACGAAGCTTATGCAGCGGAGCGGAAGCCCTCCCGGAGTATGGGGGAACTAGAGATATTTTCAAGCAAGCGGGGTGGGAGCCATTTCTGAAGAATTTCGATGGATATAATGATGCAATCACGCTCTAGTTTGTTCTGCATTTTGAGGGTGGGTTCTCTAAAGTGGGTGAGCTCGAGTTTGAAGTCATGGAGAAATTTATTTCAGAAGTAATTCAATTTCCCACCACTGGTGAGAGATGGAAAAAGGGTCAGCTTGTTGATAAAAATCTCTGTACGCAGTTTTTGAAACCTCAGTACCGGGACACGGAATGGTCCGGGGGCATGTCGCGGGCTTGGCTGGAGACACAGTGGGTGCAAGTGTTGATCGTCCTCCAGTGTTATTTAACGTGTTAGGGTCGATATACCATTATATTTCCCTGCCACGCTCGAATTTTGTTACACTTCACAGGTACTCCATTGAACATACCCTTTTTCTTGGTAAAAAGTTTGAAAAGGATGGCGGAGCAGGTTCAAAGAGTTAGTGAGTTTTCGGGGGAGTTTATTTCACTCCGGTCTAGTTAAAATATTGATTACATTTTGCGAAGAAGCAAGAGACTTGGGACCACTTCACTGTAAAAACCCTCGCCAGTGCCCAGCCTAAAGATAGGAGTGTGAACCCTATTCCCCCACACAAAAAGTCAAACTCCAATAAAAAGAAAGTCAAAGCCGACTAAAGACTTTCTTTGAGACGGGCCAGAACCTCAAATTCATGGCCGAGGTAGAAACCAATCTTTGGCCGGGAAGGCCACCACACCTAGAAGCGGACATTGAAATACGATTTCTCCCCATTTGTAGATTACATAATTGATGTGGAGGAACTTGCCGAGTTAGCTGATAAGCCTAGAAGGAACACGAAGAAAATGTAAGCTTCTTTATTAGGAATGGATGGCTTCGGTGCCGGTTACCCCCACAAGAAGATTGGAAGTATAGATGGTCCTGAGAGCTGAGCCATCTGAAGGATGACTACGGACTGTCTCAACTCATTCGAAGAGGCGTAGAACAAAATCGACGAACTCTTTTACACCCGAGGAAATGCGGGAATAAGCTCGTTCAAATTCCAGCGGTACCAGATTCAGATGCCAAAAGAGCTCACCCACGAACCCCATCTAGTTGACACTTCTACCCTCAGCCCAACTCATCCAGATCAAATTGACAACTATGAACTCATTGGTTAATTTTGACCGGTGATACTTATAGTAGCGGTAGCCGTCGTCACTCCTGGTCGGTTAGGACCATAACTCAAATGGAATTTCACCTGCTCAAAGTCCCGAAGAGCTGACTCATGCATCTAGTCCTTCACCATAGCCAGGACAAGGTCGAATAGTTGAAACCCACTGCGAGATTTACTCCAGTCGGTCCTTGAAACAAATGGTGGCAAAACTAGAGAGAAGGAACAACAAATTGAAGGAGAAGTTACATGAATGCAGGTATATTGAACCAGCCGGACATGTTAAACGAATTCCTGAAGCTCAGGGTAAATCAACTCTTATCCAAAGTTGAAAGGCTAAAGTAGAGGAATAAGGATGTTTTCAAAACGTCCAGACAACTTCAGAGGATTGCTAAGAAACATGTCATAATCAACATGGTCCTTAAGAAATAAATCAGGAATCTGAAGAAACAAGAGAGGCGGGAGGCTCTGAGATGTTGGTTAGCAGTAGGCTGCAACCCTTTAATGTACAGTTTTGATTTTTGTTGCACGAGGGCGAGCGGGACTTCGATGTGGGGGTATGTTGTTGGTTCCCGATTTTGATCATGTTCTTTTCCTATATTATATACCATAGACCTCCACTTATATGCCAATACCACCCTTTTGGCCTCGTTTGACATAATTAACATCTCCCTACCATTAGATGGGGTTACTAAGGTATCTTTGCATTTCAAGCTATTTTATGCACTTTAATGCTTTAAATTGGTATTGGAACTAATATGGCTTGGGTTAGGTACCACCTCTATATTTGGAACAGGATGTTGGTACCAAGTACCAACTTGTACGTAAGAGGTACCAATGGGGCGTAGTCACGTGCGTTATAGTTATTGTTATGGTTCAAATGGGAGGCAGAGGGTCAGCGGACAAGCTGGAGTCCTGCCACGAGGGTCCTCCCGAGGCATAACAAACACGGATCGATTATTCTTCATCATTAACACTTCGTGACACTACGTGTCGCGAAGATGTGAAATCGTTTAAAACTTGATTCCAGACTATTCTCGGATGCGGGGGATCCGTTTGTTTTACGTACCTTGTTTGAAATTTGTTACAAAGAGAAGGATTTGGATATAAACCCGGGATCACTCGAGGAGAACGGGTTGTTGTTAGATTATGTTGAATTATGTTATGCCGTGAACCTAAGTTTTTGAATATAAAAAGGCATTTGTTGCGTTATGGTATTCGACTGATTTACGATTTGAAGCATTCTCTTTGAGTTAATGATTATACAATGTTTGCATAGAATGATCTAATTAAATACGGTTATTACTAACAACGTTTGTCTTGGTTTGATTAGACTGTAAATGGGGAGGTGCAAGCCGCTGTTTTATTTTGCAGTAGATTTAGTTTTATGTTGTCATAGTTTTAGTTCATTTCAGTGTTTTAGAAATTGCATACGAGGTAGATTAACGTCCATAGATTTAGCTTTAGTTTATCATAGCGGAGTTCATTCACGGTGTGTTAGTGTTTTGCCTACGATAGTTTAAAAGTTCAGAATCGTTTTTATTTATTCCTCAACTGAATTATTACAGCGTACTATTATCTTTTACGTTGTTGAGTATTAAACACATAACTGATGCTGTAGAGTTTAGAATATGCATGTGGTTGTTTGGCTTTTCATTTCACTTCGAACATAACTCGAATTAGCATGCACTTTGCTTTGTTAGGCAGTAGTTACCTTGCCCGCTTAGAATAGTTAGAATATAGTTAGAGCGAAGGAGCTCCACAGTACGGTGGATTAGGAAAGTACTCTGTTTTTCACGTAGATAACTTTAGATTCATTTGATGACGGATTGTTGTTTGAAAGACTCTACATTGTCATGGATGGAATAAGTGACGGTAGATGATCAGACATAGAGATAAAATAATCTTGTGGGACCACACTTTTGAATAAGAATAACAGTAACAGCATTTGAGCACAAGACTATTTTAAAAGTGATGACTTAAATAGGAATGCTTTCAATCAAGATAGTTATTAAAATTCAGGTTCTCAGAATAGGTGTGTGTTTCTTCTTAGGATAGCATTGATAGAGACTAGATGCTACACCTTTATCTTGTGTCGATCAAGAATTCAAGTTCTCAGAATAGGTGTGTGTTTTCTTCTTAGGATAGCATTCAGATAGAGACTAGATGCTTACCTGCACATACTGTGTATCAGCTCAAAGTTTACCAACCCTGGTTTGACAATTTAGTGTTTCAGGTCATTCAAAGTTTCAATTTAGCAGCCTGACAGCCCCTGAGCCCAAAACTCTCAGCAACCGATGCTCTCCTGTAATAGTCCACCAAACTCCAAACTAGAAAAATACAGTTCCTAATATCAAAATAATGCTTTATTTCCCCAAAATAAAAAAAAGTCCCCTCTCTCGAATGCCTCTGCCCCCTCATATCCTCCTTCCATTCACCGCCTCCTCCCTTCATTTAATGCTGTATCCCTCCATTCAATGCCTTATCCCTCCATACGTTAAGTTTTTCTATTAAATAAATTAAAATTTATTAAACTTTAATTCGTTACCCAAACATTAAATGAGTTAATTAATTAATTAATTAATTAACATACATTAAATAATAAATAAATAATAAATATAATTAATTAAATAATCATTTTTTAACTAATAGACCTTAGGACAGTTAATTAAACTTAATAACCCTTTAACAATTATTTAACTAGGGTTGTTATATATGAACACAATCAATGGCAACAACTCATTGAAATGGAAATGGAAGAAATGATGGAGATAGGAACAAAATCAAATGCAATAACTCATTAAAATGGAAATAAAAGAAATGAGGATACATATATTCATGATGTCATGTACAAAGATATAATAAGATGGATTGTCATATACAACATTTTTTATTTTCTTAACTTTTATATGCAATTAAATTTTTACTTTATTATTATTATAAGGTAATATTTGTGTTGTAAAAACTAAATTAAAGATTATTTACAACATTATCTTTATTGCAATTTGGCTTTAAATTTGCATCATTGATTTAGGCCTTGTCATGTATTTATTTCAACATTGATTTGTATTAAATTTAACATTTTTACATTGATTTCATCATTCTTAAAATTTTATATATCTTTAATTTATGTTAATACCGAATTTTTACTTTATTTGTTATAAGGTAATATTTATGTTGTAAAAACTAAATTAAAGATTATTTACAACATTATCTTTATTGCAATTTGCCTTCAAATTTGCATCATTGATTTCAGCCTTGTCATGTATTGATTTCAATATTGTTTTGTATTTTTTTTTTTTTAAGTAAAAAAGTGGAACCTACTATATTAAATTATCGAAGAAACTTTGACAAAATATACAGTGAAATAGGTCTGAGTCACCAAAAATGTTGTCGATTACCGGAAACTAGCATAAGTGGATAGCATGTAAGAGTAGCATGATAAAACATGAAACAAAGTAGCATCTGTCCTGTCTGGAGGAAACCAGGACATATGGCTATAGTCCAGATGGCATAAAACAGTAACATGATAAAACTAAGAACCAAGAAAAGCATAAAGACCTAGATACCCGGTGACCTCTCGCCCTTGCTTGACTGCCACGTGGACCCAGTCGGGATGACAAATGCCTGCGCGCAGAGAGGGCACCTTCGCTTAGCTGGAACATTGGAATACGCGTCAAGGAGAAAGTCCAGACGCTGGCCCATGAGAAGGGCTCTATGCTCCAGGTCTGCCAAGTGGCCTCAGAGTTCGAACACCAGAGCTAGATGCTCTGCATAGAGGAGAGAGCCATGCAAAGCATCACCCACGTCGTTGAGGGAGGCATCCCTCAATTTCACGGTCGCTCTAATTCCATCATCAAGCTCCATCTGCTCTGCACTATCCCCATCATCCTTCCTCGCCGAGCGATTGTTGTCCGCATTCACATCCTTCCTCGCTGAGCGATTGTTGTCCTGCATATCATGGCTAGTGGGGCTGTAGTCACCCGGCCAGGGAATTTCCTCAACAATGCAGCCGGGGATGTCATCAACCAGAGAAAAATTTGGGCCGCTTTCATCCCGGTGAGCCACCTCCATGGCCCGAGTCTCCTGGGTAGTCGATAGGTCCTCCATGGATGAATCTTCTTCTACGTAACAGGTGGGAAATGCGTCCTCAACCCCATCCTTTTGCCTTTCTCCCGGCCTAATTGCCATGGCTTCGCTGCTGCACCCAGCTCCCATCTCCGCAATGATGGCGAGCTGCGCCAATTTCTCAGCCCAAACCTTCTTCCGGAAAATGGAGGTCGCCATTGCCAGAGCACGTTCCAACTTTTCTTTTCTTTGCCGCTGCGCCTTGTGGGTGTACCAGGCCGAGCCACGACGAGGCCTGCCTCACTTTTGAGCCATAGTTTCCAGGGAAAAGATGATTGTGCAGAGGGGTTGCAGCGAGATGTGAATACGCCAGGACGAGAAGGATGTCGAGTTGCACCAGGGCTCCCAAAAGAAGATGAGAGCTGGAGCAAGAGCAGACCGACTCTGTCCAGGCACATAAAAAAGCCAAACGATGGGAATTTCCTCACCAAAATGCAACGAGATGGGAGTGAGCCAGGACGAGAGGGGTGCAGGACTGCACTAGATCGCCCATGTGAAGATGAGAGCTGAAGCAGGAGCAGACCCGCTCTGCCCAGGCTCATAAGAAAGCGAATTACCAGAGGGCGAAGTCACCTGACCCCCATTAAACCCTGTCATGCTGAGTGCGCTGTGAGCGAGAGTGATCGCGAGAGGGAGGTGTCCCTCCGTCGTATAGCTGTTGCTATGTCCGTCCACCATCATTAATGCAAGCTTGTGGGTGGCGTCCATCGGAATTTATGCCATGGCTTAGTGCTAAGCCTAGTGTCACAGGAGTGCCGCATGTCACCCCATCCGGGGCAATATTGTTTTGTATTAAATTTAACATTTTTACATTTATTCCATCGTTTTTAAAATTTTATATATCGTTAATTTATGTTAGTGGGAGAGAAAAATATAAGCCAAAGTCATCTTTCTCTCTAAGAGAGATTTCTATCCTCTACTATGTTATATTTTTTTGTTAAATCATACCCCTCATCTACCTATGAAAAATAAATAGAAAGATAAACATAAGTATGTTTATCAACCTTGAATTTGAAAACTTGTAAAAAACAACAACATAGTCATTGTGCATATGGTTTTAGTGAGTAGATAATCCTAATACCTAGGGTGATCAAGTCATCTTTGATGTTTAAGGTGGTTTATGAAAATGAGAGAATATAACAACTTATAGCTGAATTCTCTCACCAAAAAGTGCAAGCTTATTCGGTTATAAGTTGTTGTTATATGATTGACTTTGTGGTGACATTAATTGGTTATAAGTTGTTGCTATATGATTGATCCAAAATTGATCCAGATTGAAGAATGAATAAGACTCAATACCTACAAAATCCATTGCATGCTTAAAGCACCTCCTTATGAGAGAGTGAGAGGAGAATAATTCCAATGATGCATGTGGGATAAATTGGTATAAGTTTAAAAAATTGATCTAGATGGATGTCGGTGGCCTCCCACCTATTCCAACTGGCTCATTTTGGCAGTTTTCTAGTTTGACAATTTTTCCCTAGTTTTCGGGTCCCTGACTTGCAGGGACGTTTTGAGGCCCTAAACAACGTTTTTTAGGGCTTGCCACAGTCATAATCACCTTTGATAGATAAGAATAAAATGTGTATTCCTTGAATAGACCTTTCCAATGGGCCGTCGTGTGCTGAAAACGAAGATCGTATGCAAAAGTTACGACCTCGGGAAGTTGATGTACTAACATACCCAAACGGGGCCCACATGACTTTTGGCGCTTCATCTCCTAGGGTTAGGTTTTTTGGATGTCTAGAGTTTTTGAAATTCTTGTTTATTACAAAAATTCCTTCAGAGTTTCATTGTAATCATCTTCTTGTGAGTGAGCACAACTATCACATCTCTTCTCATAGATAAGCCGCCACCATTCTAGCAAGCTTGTTTCCGCTGCATTTTACAGTTTCATCTTATTTCCTTATTGAATAGAAACCAATTTTATTGTATATCTATTATTATGTGTTAAGCATCTTTTGATAATAATCCGTATTCATTTCGTTTTGAAAATATATTATAGATCAAAATTTCCATAGGCATGTAAAATAGGTGGTCACCCATCCCAATTTAAAACTATGTTGTAGGCATGTACATAAGGCCACTAGGAAATCATTACCTGGATCATTCAAAAATAACAGAAAGAAGAATATTGAGCACCATTGAAATAGGTTTCCCAATTTAGGTTCTAGGGTAAAAATCATGTCTCATTGAGTTGTTTTTCCTCTATGTGTTGTGGTTAAATTCACCATTGTGTTATCAATCCTTATTGGTTATATTTTTAAATGGAATCGTTGTATTTTATTGAGTGGGTGTGGAGTTCATTGTTACTTCTTATTAGTCCCTGCCTCGGGTGAGGGACTATAGCATTCATGTAGTTGTCAACTATCGTTGACCCTGTATTAACTCGTGTTTTTTGTACATTATTTGGTGCATGATGGAGCCATGATTTCATATTATGCACTTTAATTAGTATTTTTGAGTTAATTTTTTATTATCTTGATTTTTTTTAAATAAATTTAATTTCGTATTTATTAAATATTATAAATCAAATTTTTGATTAGTCGCTAGCTCATTGATGAAACTTAATTGTCTTGGTGTATGCGATCTTGGCAGGTTACATGGAGCCACCACTTCATGTTCCACTTCCTGAGACATGAGTGTGCCACCACGATAAACCTCAATATCATCTTGCTAAGAGAATTTCTTTGATAATACAGAAAGGTTCTAGTGATATGCCAATTTCTACTAATAATACAGACGTGACACTTCCATTCCCTTTTCTCCATATCTTCTTTAATCACACTGTTCACATTCAAGAAAGTTGAATACCAAGATCCACATTGACCCATGCACTTATTCACAACAAGTGGGAATGATCATCATTGAAACGATAACGCGACCACAACTGGGCTACACACGAACATGTTGGTGGAAGGGAAAACGAACACGACGATTGCCTTTTAGGTATTCATTACTTGTAAAWATTCACCCACACTTATGGAGCTCTCAAAATATCATTGAAGAATTGTTCTATGCATTTTTTTCACCTCAATATAGAGAAATTGGGAATGTGATTGTCTCCAACTATTTTTTAATTCATGCAAACGTRGTGCTGCTCCGTTCTTCTAGAATAGCCCTGCTACGAACCATTGTATGAGCAATTTCTCTTCAATATTRTAATATATMTTACTGAGTAGATATTGGAATCGCTTTTCATACTCTCAGACTGACTTGCCAGGCGTTTATTTTATTTCTTTCAACTTTTGTGCTTCTAGGTGCTTAATATCTTGAGTTCGGAAAAAGGCAAGGAAGTTCAGCTTGATGTCTTACTTTGTTGGAGTCTGAGAATCAATGAAATTAATATACCGTGTAATATCACGTTTGCGCAGACTTCCTATGAATTGGGCCATTTGTCTTGATTCATCATTGATACCATTGACATCCCATATAGTCTCACAAATAAACCAATGTATTTTGGGGTCTTCATCCCCTTCATAATAGGGCATATGAACCGACTGGTGAAAGGACATATTGATACATCTTTGTGTTTTAATAATTATTGTGGACATAGTATTGGCCTGAGGAGTACTTACTGCAGGCTGACTATCTTGGTACCACTTTAACCCAACCTCTTCAAGCTACAAGTCCTCGTCGTTTCGATCCGCCGATGGATTGTGTTCTTCAAGTGAAAAAAGTGTTGGCACTGTGAGATCAGAGTAATGCAATGTGAGGTTATTTCGACCGTACTCGGGGTGATAGTAATCCAACACGCTTGCAATGGTTTATATTTATGGCTCAGGAGATTAAAGTTAGATCCTCAGTTTTGCGGTGGCCTACCCTTGGATTGGGCAATGGCCCCTTGATGGCTCCATGAATTTGATTTCTTCCAACAATTGTGTGCACTGACCTCTCTTATGTTCCACTCACAAAACAAAGATGAATCTAAATGCATCACAACCATAAGTGAACGTGTATTCTCGATAAGATTTTTTGAAGGGGTCAAAAAGAACTGGTAGGACTCAAACTCAATTCTAACCACTCTTTAATATCAATGCAACTTTATGAAAAAAATATTACCACTTATATGTTTGTGATAAAATTTATTTGTTATTAATAACCAAATCTATTTTAGTTCAAAACACCTAAATATTATCTATATTGGCCTCATGTTTGGTGGAAAATCACACACCAAAGCCAAAAATTACCCTATTTGGATTGGTGTCAACGTCGGTTTAAATGTAAAGCACATTGCCCACTAAAAAAGTTTAGTAGAATGACATTTATCGGTCTTAGTTAACATAATGTAACTGTTAGCATAAAATATTATCTTTACAATTGAATTTTATAAGTTGTTCATATTGGCGATGGTCTATTGCTTATACTTCTTAAATTACGCAGAGACAGGGACTAGCTTCTTTGCCGCTAATTCTATTGTTTTATTATTGTGTACTGGTAATGGTAGCATGATGTTGGTTGAGAATTCACTTCCTTCCAAATGTTTTCCTAACGAGATGGAAAATAAGATGTAGATGGAAAGTTAAAAAATACTTCACCACGTTGGATGCTCTGAGAAGACTGGTCGGAGACGAGAGCAGAGCATAAAGGGCATTGGATGAGTCTTGGAATGGGTGGCCATTGAAAAATGGGAGTGTGAGAAAATTCAGTTCTGGTTGCAAGATATGATGACTTAGAAGATATAGACCTTCTTGGAGGAAATTAAATGACTGCTTGAGTATGATGTTCTACAATATCTGCAGTATTGAGAGTAATTTGGGGTGAGGGTCTAAGAGCTTGCACTATCCATTCAGTAGGAAAATCTAATTGTTCCCATGAAATGGCATGGGGAACAAGTTTGGCATCATCTGTAGAGGTATATACTAAGGTATAAATCTCTGAATCTCTATCAGGTGCATGAAAAATTGCTAGACAGAGAGTGTTAGTATATCTGAGTGCCAACTTATAATGTATTGCAATATTTTCAGAACTAGGCTTCATATGATATCCTTTGGTGAGAACCTTAACTTGCAATATATTTTTGACGTATGGGTCAGTGATAGAGACTCTAAAATTTGGATGACAGTCAAACCAGATAGGGCCTCTCGCAAGATCACCTTGTACCCCTCCTATTAGAGCATGGAAAAATTTGTTGAAACGATTATCAAGCACAACAATAAGAGAAAATGTAGGTATACCGGCTCTATGCAGAGGTTCAATGCATATTTTGATACATCCGAGATGTACGAATTTTTCTCTGGATTTTTTTGCTTCAATCCTAATTTCATCAGGGTCTAAGGTAGGGATAATACATTGATCATATGCATTTTATTGGACTTCAGATACTGTTTCAATGATCTTAAATTGAGAAGATGCACATAATTGAAACATGGGCATATCATCATAAACATATTTAGCAGATAACTTAGGAAGTTTCCACCTAGGGAGAGTTTTTTCTTCTTTATATACTTTATTTAAACTATTCACATCATGCATTCTCATTGAACCAAATAGATGAGAAATAACTAATATTTCATTTTTAACATTTTGACTTTCTTCTATTGCTTTCTGCTTCATTTCTTTATAAGACATAGAACGAGAAGTATTAGAACTAGAGGGAGAATCCATGGAACCTAGATTGGATCTGATACCAATTTTGCAGAGGCGTCCCCTGACGAGGAATGATGCTTTATTTTTTCTTTTCACCTTCTTCTGACGTTATAAATGTCTACACGAACCCCTACATGATCCATCAAGTAGATTCAATACCTTTCCTTCAAAACAATCCCCGAGCAACTTCGTTGTCTTAGTGGGAAAAATAGAAGGACGATAATGCTCAAAAATCCTAAGCGAACCTTGGGTGAACTTCAAATGAACTTTTACTCAGAAGAAATGATATAAACATGCATTGCAGAAGGATTTCTATTAATTTTTGCAGAAAATATTTACAGAATTTTTCATACTTATAAATGCAAATTCATAGCTTTCGACCATAACACATTTCAAGATACCTCAGACCTGAGTAGAATATAGCTCAACCTCAAGAATTATCTGGAAACCCTTCGGCTTTTGTTGCTACTGGAAAACTCTTTAAACAAACTTGTGAGTTCTGCCACTTTAGTTCACAGGCTCCCTGCGGAGTAGTTCCTACGTAGACTATCAAACTCATGATAGAAAGACTCAGAGCTCAGACAAGAGGGATCTCAGAAGACCAATACCAACAGACTTGTGAGTTCTGCCACTTTAGTTCACAGGCTCCCAACGGAGTAGTCCCTGTGCAGACTATCAAACTCACGACATAAAGACTCAGAGCTCAGACAGGTGGGAGCTCAGAAGACCAATACTAACCAAGACTCTAAGACTCGATCCCTCAAATGAGTGCCCCTGAGCTTTATTTATAGACTTTCTCTAGACTTCAAACAACGAAACGTGCAAGAATCATCCTTAATGGTCAACAAACTCTTTTAGTACAGATTGACATAATTTTTCGTAAATGATTTACTTTCCAATAGATTCCTTAGAATGTGGGTCAAACCGCACCAAACGTCGGAGAAGTGATCCGAGTTCTAAAGATTTTCATGAAAATAAAATCATNATATTGTTGGGAACATGCTCACCTAGTTTCCCAAGCTTTTGAGTAAATCTTACGTATTATGATCGTTCGTCCTTGGAATGATTGTGTAAAGATTCTCATTTTTACAAGCCATTGGATATGATGAGTTGCATACATTGACAAGACCATGTTATCAGTAATTTTGTCAGATTCAAAGAGATCACAGATTTATCTTAATAGAATATCTTTGGCTGCGCATTCTATATTTAAGCATGTTGGGTCCATTGTTCTTTTGTTGATGTCAAAGTCTCTCCACCAATATGATAGCCAAACATGATATAATCCCCTCATACTAGTATATACACTTCTGAATTTCAATAATGTGAAATATGTCTTATTCCTATTTTCTTTCCTGAGAAAATTCCACCATGCCTTTTTTATTCACTGTAATTCATGTATGTTTCAAAGAACTTCTGTGTGGGATCTTGATCTGGCCAAAGAGCATAGGATCAGGGCCTATAAAGTGAAAAATATTGATGAAATAATCCCATATTATTATTAGACTATTGCCAAATCAAGTTCATATCTCTGAAGGTGTATCATAAAGTTGAAGTAGCATCATCTGCAACTCTGGTCGCTCTGTCATAAAGCATGTCTGGAATATTTCCAGTATAAAATGGGATTCTTTTGAGTTTTGGAACATAATTTGGTAGGAGATGAATTGGCTACAAATTCATATCGAGAACTTTATTTCTTCTGAGTTTCCATGTAGGTTTCCATAATTGGGCATATACTTCCCAATCTTCATTGCCTGGGATATTCCTTATTTTTTCACCTCCATTTTTCCATTCGGTAACAATGACCAGACAATGGCTTTCTACATTTGATCTTTCTTGTTTTGTAACCACTTTTTCTTGTCCTCTCTATTATAACCCTTATTTGCACTAGACATGCATACCTAGCAGCATACCATCTCACTTACTCTTTTTTCCAAGAAAATATTGAATAGCTCTTCTTAAAAACCAAATTTTTGAAGATGTACACGCCCTGCACCACTACTTCCCACGTATGTACGCTAGCTGCATCACTACTTCCCTCGTACGTACACTAGATGCACCATTAAGGCCCACATATACCCACAAAAGTTGCAAAAAATAAAAAAATTGCGAGGGAATACGGGCTTTTGGGTAGTTTCCTAACCAATTGACCGCCAATAGCCCATCACCCAATTGAATAAATATATTTTTGGCATATAAAAGAAGGTGTTGGGGTCTCACTCCAAGGAGAAACGTAGCTACAGTAAAACTCTACCCATTTCATTTTCTCCCCTTGCCCCAAAGAATTCGCAGCCACATTGTGAATTTTGAGCCAGAATTCCCTATTCTTGCCCTTTTTCCTCATTCATAAGACTATGCCCATTCTCTAGAGAGAAGCATGAGAGAAGAAGGATATGTGGAAGCAGTTGGAGCTTGGTGAAGAGGATCCCAGGACCGGGTTTGAGGGGCAATTGCCAATCGTTTTGTAACTGACTTTGTGATATTAATATAAATAAGTACTTTTATCATCCTGCCACATGATGTGTTTAATATTTATGTTTGATTTACATTTTGTTATGACATCTAACCCATTATTTCATATATAGAATGCATGTTCATAGTTTCTTTTTTGTCTTTTGGTGAATGCAGGTCATCCTTGTGAGGATATTTGCAGTCGATAAGTGACCGAGCGCATTGGGATTGACACCGGACACAGAGTTTAAGGTAAGACTATCGGATCCTTATACTTTGTAATTTATACATGAACGTGGGGTATTTTCGAGATAGTTGTTAAAAGTAAGAGACTTTAGATGATTATCTCTGCCTTCACTTTAGAACCCTAGTGTAGTCCGTAGGGGGGTTTTCCCACTATAGCAGAATTGGCGACCGTACTGGGGAGCCCCTAGGGTTTTTAGGGGATTTTTATTTTTGGGTGTCTTTAATTGGTTTACTTACTGTTTCTTGAGTTTCTGTATGTTTCTGTGTCTTTAATGGATTCTGGTCTTCCATACCAGCACTCCCTGCCTGGTTTGCTTGACTGTTAATTTTTATTTTTAGAGAAGTCACAGTGGTGTACGCAGTCTACAATGGGTCTGCACACGTACATACACGCCCTATCTTTGGACAACCCATGTACATATGCAGGTTGCTGAAGTATCAATTGCGTGCCTGTGTCAAGAAAATATTTTTTAAAGAAGAGGCAGTCATCCTCTTCCCTGAATGAAGCCATATTTCTCAGGGGTTTTCTTGATTTATCCTTGGTCTCTTTTTCTTGCAGTCTTTGGCCTAAGTCTCACAATAGTTAGCTTTTTATTTATCGAGATTTCTTGTGTTTTCTTGATTAGGGTTTGAGACAAGTTTTGTGAGTTTTTTCTGATTAACTTGTTTAGTATTGTCAATAACTCTCTGCAAGCCATAGTAGACTAGAATTTGGTTTTTGGTCTCGTCTTGTCTTCACTTTTCCCTTTTTACTTTCTTTAGAAGAAAAAAAAAAAATTCATTTTCAAGTTTCTTATTTTGGAGCATAAAAAGAAAAGTTTTCAATTTCTTGTTTGGTTAAGTAGTTAGGTTAGTTGTTTTTTCAGGAAGAAGAGTGCTTTCTTAAGTTATTTACTGAATACTTAGGACTTTAAGTATCTCGCAGTCGAGCAAAATTCAGTTTTGAGTTTTTATTTTAAAATATCTTAGAGAGAAAAGTTAGTTAAAGAGGGTTCAATTTGCAAATCTTTGTTTGTTGAAAAAGAAGTAATTTTGTTTCCAACTTTTGTTTTTCTCTTTCGTCTCTTTACAAACACCATCAATTTCATTTTTGTTCCTTTGACTTAAGATAAACCACTTAAAATTAACGCTAAATTAAAATTAATCAGACTTTCATGTTTGTAGGGTCCATCAACTAGATTAGGCTAGAGCCTTGATTTAGGTTGGAGAGGAAACTCTTCAAGGCTATAAAACAAACATAGGAGTCTGTGCTAGGGAGTGAAAAAGTCCAGTAACGTGGAAATTATCTGGGACCCCCCTCTGACACAGGGGTTAAACATGCGGTCGCATGCGGAAAGGTAGTAGAGATAACTCCTCCAAAGCGGGACCAATCATAGTGGAGGAATGCATATAGAGGACTTATCTTGGGATTACGTTGATCGCATTTTCCACGCGGCTTTGTGGGACTTGAATCCATTCGAGGTCCTCATTCGTCTTCCAGAACACTTGATTTCGGTACCCTAGATAGGTTTCGGGCTTGATACCTTGCTCATTGTGGTCCACCTGATTGTCTACTGTACCCGCTCGGTAGTTGTTCACGAGATGGCAACCTAGTTGCCTTTGATTTTAGGGACTTACACAAGTGAATGTGGGGGTATACCGCGGTACCTAGGGTAGACATCGGGCCACTCTTTGCAGAGTATACCCAGAGGGTGATTCCATGTTCGAGTTTCACTTGTACTTTAAGTTTCTCTAGTGTTGGTTGTTGTAACTATTTTTCCAACTATTAATAGTGGTTTTCTTGTTGCATCTCATAGGAACTTTTTCTAGTGCGTGTTTTGGTCTTCAACGTTAGAAAGCCTTAGTGTGTCGTTGATATTCTCACACAACGGAAGATCAAGAGCTCCACCAGTCACGAAGGCTCTTGGGTCTGCCACCGATTAACTTGGAGCTACCACTACCACCACAAAGGTGAAGACTAGACCCGGAAGGGTCTTTTGAGGCGACCGGGCCACAAGAAACTATACTCGAGCCTTCTCCGAGAGGAGAACATTCATTTTCGGAGGGACCACCTATTTTTGACCTTGGAGCGAAATCTCTCGGTCCCTATAACTCTCTGATCACCGATTTGTCGGTGCCACTTCTGATATAGATTTCCCCTCCAAGGGTAACACATCATGAGCGTTAGATAATCCTGCAAGTAGCGATGGAAGAAAATGTTACTACTTCGTCAGAGAGTCCTCATACTCCCTCTACGACTGCCACAACTGGGGGAGCTCTGCCTCCTAACTCACCTTCATAGGTCTAGGCCACTATGGTCTCGAAAACCTCTACCTCGGGTAGTGGTCCAACTCTATCCATGGAAGCGATCATTGTACTGTTTATGCAGAGTGCGATGGGCCCTCAATTTTCATATGTGATGCCCAACTTTGACATGAAATCCGTCCTTTCCTACTCCACCCTACAGACTTTGGGTCTGGGGGTAGGGAGCTCAAATTCTCCTCTGCAAGGGTCCATGGGGGGCACCTCAGCCCTTTATAATGATTTCCCTTACGGTGGGGGTCATATACCTCCATCGTCTCCCTCGCTCAACGACGCTCCTCAACAACCCGTCTGGCCAACCATGAACTACAACCTATTTGGAGAAGGTAGTCAAGGACCTTCTTCTAGTACCACACCGATGGGTTCATTGTCATTCTCTTTGTTCGACGCATTTGGTAAGAACGAATTCTTGTCAGCTTCCATCTCGGTCGGGGGCAACCCTGGTTTTGGATCACAAAATCTTTCACAGGGTACTATTCCTACACAGGGGTCACACACTTCTCAAGGACCATGGAATCCATGGAAGAGATCAGTTCCCTCATCATGGATGCCAACCGGGGGCAACCCCTTCCATGGCCAATGGAACCCCAGGCAAGGCTCAGTACCTATGCCCATCAGATCGACAGGGGGAAACCCTTTCCATAACCTTTGGAACACTACGTCGGGAGAAATATCTTCTCAGCCCTCAACTCCCTACTATAGGAGTCAGTCGATGACGTCTCAACAAGAGAAACATATGAATGCTGGCCTAGACCATGGTTTTTACCAGAACCCAAGATAGAAGCCTAAATTTTCCTGGAAACCTGGTGCTAGCCAAATCCCAGGCTCCTATCCTCCTGTACATACTCAATAGCCTAAGCTACCATTTCTGGCAACTTTGCATTTGCCAGACTTGTCAAGATTATTGAATGACCCAATCTATCACGATCCACATTGGCCTGCTATGCTAACCAAGTTGCCCTCAGACATTCCAAAGTTCGAAGGCAAGCCTAATGAAGATCCAGGCGATCATGTGACCACATTTCACCTATGGTGCTCGTCCAACTCTTTGAGAGATGACTCCATCTAGTTGTGCCTGTTTCAACGCACTCTTATTGGGAGTGTCGCAAAATGGTACATCGAGCTCTACCGCTCAAGATACTCTACTTTTGGTGAATTGGAAATGGTTTTCTTAAACCATTTTCAATTACCTGTGAGATACGATGCTAACACAGAACTACTGGACAACTTTGAGTAGACAAAGACTGACCATATCTCTGATCACATCTGAGAATGGAGGTGCTGGAGGAGTTTGATTAAAGTACCAGTTCCCCCAGCAGTCCTGCTGGAATGGTTCCTTAAGTCTTTGGTACCCCAGCTATCCAAGGACATTGCAACGTTGGGGGTATTTTCAGAGGAAGAAGCGATAATGAGAGACCAATAGCTAGAGCTAATTTACTCTCAGTCTAGTTTTCTTTATGAAGTTTTTCCAGATGTGCCATGGTCTATTCTTGATAACACCAGACACAAATCTGGACCACATGCTGACGACATTGTTGGTTCAGCACAAGAAAATCCCACTGATCCACTGTCAAACCAATTGCAACAATTGTTGATACAATAGACAGTGGCTAGACCAACTCCTAGTTCGACTACTCCCCCTGCTTAGATGTTTGATGTACACAACGTGCAATCAACGAACCCAAATGCCAACCAGCAGGCCGAAGGGAAGAAAAAACAATGAAATAAGGGTAAAGGGAATAAGAAACCAACCAATAATGTTGGAGGGGGAAACATAGAGAGAAATAAGTCGAAGTATCCATGCAACCTGTGCATGGAAGACCACCCGACTCACCTGTGCCCTCGACTCATGGAGGCCCAAAAGTTATTGGCGTAGTAGAAACCTACAGTGTTAACGAACCCATTTCCTCATGGGAAAAATTTAAGTCAAGCCACTGCGAATGCGGATGTGGGAAGTCAGGGACCCCCTTCATCGTCTAACAATCCCTCGACTTCAAATGTCTATATGTTGAAAGGTGAATCTCACATAGCTACTAGGGAACACAATTACAGAATGCCAAGTATTGTTGAAAAGGGTAAAGAAGTCGAAAACCC
>SNQJ01S0017477.1:84364-99362 GCA_010110895.2 Picea sitchensis
TGTGGTGGAGGATTTTTCACAAACCCCCTGCGCGATGTCTGGTTTGGAGGTCCTCCAGATCTGACCTTCGCAGAGAAAGGCTCTGCTAGCTGCCTTAGGATCCACTAAGACATGTAATATGGGAACTATCATGCTTGATACAACCGACTTGAAGCCTCGTCTCCCATACCACATCACATTTCAGATAGTAGTGGCTCAACACATGAAATATTCTACCTGAAATATTTTCCATACGGTGGTTGATGAGGGTGCCTCAACATGGGTGATGTCGTTGGTGTGTTGGAAGGCCATTGACCAACCCGTTCTGTCTCCTTCACCTACTCTTCTTATGGATTTCGACGGTCGTTATTTTAGACCACATGGAATCATTCCTTCTTTTCCCGTGCAGTTAGGAGGGAAGAGCGTGTGCGTCGAATTTGAAGTGGTCGATGTACCTCTTGACTAGAACCTCCTATTAGGAAGGAGTTGGACATATGCCATGCATGCAGTGGTTGCCACATTTTTTTGGCTCTTGTTGTTTCCACATGAGGGTCGAATCGTAACCATTGATGAATTGTCCTTCTCCAGACTTGACCCTTCATCGGGGGCATCCACGACCCCGATGATTGATAACCCACAACCCGATGTCATCAACATGGGGGTTGGTTTGTGCCCACCTCTCATGGGTACTTTCGATTACCCACCTCCTTTCGGCGATGTCAAAATTATATCAGCTGTCCCTGACCAGCCTAACGCTGAAATTGTTTTAGTGTCATCGTTTCGCATGACTTACTTTAATGATCTGTGGATTATTTATTCCCCATCAGCCACGATGGAAGGGACAGGGCACCATAGCATGTCCATTCCCTTGTCCACGATAGAAGTTGCATACTCTATAGTCCAACAAGCTTAAGCCGACCCCGATCTGACTCTTGCACCGTAGTTAGATTCAGTTCTAGAGCCTACCTAGGCTCCAGGTTCACTTGCCACTACCGATTCCTTAGACTTGGTCTTACCCTCTGACGAGGCGATTTTAGAGGCATTGACTGGTCCAGACAGACCCTGGGATGATCTCCATCATAGATCATATTTCCTCCCAGAGTTAGGAAGAATAGAGATAGGATAATTTGTGTTGATTATGACTGGAGATAGGTCTTGTCCTATCAATCCTCTGGATACACACACAGTTTATGCCGAGGGTAATATGGAAACCATCACTAAAACGACACCTATCGATATCTCCATAGCCCCTGGCGTCGTGGAGAATGTCTTCATCGAAGCATATTGTTCCCCTGAGGAGATTCAAATCTATACAGATTTATTTAAATAATTCCACGACGTGTTTGCATGGTCTTACGAGGAAATGCCAGGCATTGATCCAAGAATCGTCGAAAATGAGATTATGACTTACCTTGATGTCAAGCCGATCTGACAGAAGCTTCATCTGGTTAATCCTAGAGAAACTACTCAAATCTGGTTTCATCTACCCTGTCCAATTGGCTCAATGGGTGTCGAATCTCATTCTAGTCAACAAAAAGGAGGGAACAATTCGCGTATGTACGGACTTTTGTGATTTGAATAAGGCCTATCCAAAGGATAATTTACCCACCCTGTTTATTGACCAGATTGTCGATGAATGCGTAGGCTGCGAGCTCTTTTCTTTCATGGATGGTTTTTTGGGATACAATTAGATCCAGATTAAGCCCGAAGACCAGCATAAAACAACTTTAATATGTCCAAGGAGTACATTTGCTTATTGGAAGATGCCTTTTGGCCTAAAGAATGTTGGAGCCACTTTTCAACAGGCCATGTCTTTTACTTTCCATGATATCAAACACCTAGTTGAGGCTTATCTAGATGATTTAGCTTGACAATCTCGTAAGAGAGTTGATCATCCCACACACCTGTGACTTATCTTTGAGCGATGTTGCTACTATCGGATTCGCTTGAATAAAAAAAAATGTTGTTTCTGCATGACGTCTGGTCGTCTGTTAGGTTTCATAGTGTCAACAACAAGGATCATGGTCGATCCTCTAAAGTTTGAGGCGATACTTAAATTCCCCCCCCTGTGCACAGTCCCTCGGCTTCAAAGTTTACAAGGAAAAGCTAATTTTCTATGGCATTTTATTGCAAACTATGTCGAGATCACAAAAGGGTTTATGCATTTACTGAAGAAGGGCATTCCTTTCCATTGGGATGAAGCTTCCCAGTGATCTTTTGAAGTGTTGAAACGGGCCCTCACGTGTGTCCCTCTGCTTCGGCCACCCAACTATAATAGATATTTTTTATTGTATTTGGTCACTGCAGAGTCAACGACCGGTATGTTCTTGGTTCAAGAGGATGATTTTCTTGAAGAATGTGTCATTTATTACCTAAGCCGAGCCCTGGTTGGACCAGAACTCAACTACTCCCATGTTGAGAAACTTGTGTTGGCAACAGTTCATGCTGTCCAATGGTTCTGTCACTATATCCCGTTTCGCAAGACCACCGTCATCGTCGTTGTGAATCCATTCCAATATGTGTTGACACGACGCGTAATCAATGGAAATATTAGTATATGGATAGTTATTCTCCAAGAATTTGACTTGGATTTTGTTTCGGAAAAATCCAAAAAGTCATTGGTCTTTGCGGAACTCATCTCAAAACTTCTGGTTGAGTCAGGTGATGTTACGCCCGAAGAATCACCGATTAAAGGAGATCTTTTTTTGATCGCATCTTTAGAACCCTGGTATGGAGATATACTAGTCTATCTCCAGAATTTGAAGTGCCCCGCCTCTTCTTCTCGTGATGAGCATTGACGTATACACCATTAGGAAAAAAACTATCTTATTCTCAAAGACACTTTGCATCGTTGAGGTATAGATTGCATCCTTCATCGATGTCTCACCCATGAAGAAGTGGAACTTGTGCTTAACGAATGTCGCACTGGAGCATGTGGTGGTCATTTGTCTGGGTTGGAAACAACCCAAAAGATTCTACGATATGGTTACTATTGACTGACGTTAATCAAATATTGTGTTGAATCAGTCAAGAAGTGCCACCCGTGTCAGATCCTCTCAAGGAAGATGAAGGCAAATCCTACTCCCATGTTTCCCGTCATCACAATTGGCCCCTTCACCAAGTGGGGGATTAATTATACTACATGCCACCGCCCCCCTCATCCAGGGGGCACTGTTATATCATCGTAGTAGTAGACTACTTCACCAAGTGGGTCAAAGTTATGCCGACGTTCAAGGATGATGGAGAGACAACAACTCTCTTCTTGTTTAATCAGATAATAGCAAGGTTTGGCATCCCAAAAGAGATTGTCACTGACCATGGTAGTCACTTTCAGAATAAAATGATGTCCGAGTTAATGTCAAAGCTAGGGTTGAGACAAGAACACTCATCACCTTATTACCCACAAGTGAATGGTCAGGTGGAAGCTATGAATAAGTCACTCAAAACCATTCTACAATGAACGATCAATTCGGCCAAGTCAAATTGGAATTTGATGATATACTCGACATTACGGGCCTAGAGAATGTCTATAAATATTTCCATTGGTTTCTCACCTTTTCAACTTGTTTGCAAGTTGGAAGCAGTCTTTCCTATAGAATTCTAGATCCCATCTCTTAAGTTGGCAGTACAGTTATTTCTAGACACTTAACCTCTTGAGGAATTCTTATTATATCTCGAGCAGCTTGATGAGAAATGATGTGATGCAGCCTTGGCTAACGAGGCTCACAAGAAAAGAGTCAAGTGTCAGTATGATTGGTCCGTTCGTCCTTGGATTTTCTCCGAAGGCGAACTTGTCCTAATCTATGACCAAGATAAGGATCCCCTGGGGGCAGGCAAGTTTAAACCCATGTGGTTTGGACCGTTCATCGTGAAGGAAGTATTAAAGAAGGGAACTTACCGTCTGGTTGATTTTGAAGGGAACGCTTTAGCGGAACCTAGAAATGGGCTCTACCTCAAGAAGTACTACTCGTAGGTGGGTCTCCTTGGGTGACTTCTTGTACATATGTATAGTTCTTATACAATTTTTAGTTTTTGTCTTTTTGGTCTTATGGACGTGTCGTTTTGATGTCATATTTTTCACTGTGGCAGATGCCAAGCGAATCAGACGTGTTTGTTGGATTTGCGGACAGTGCTAGCCAACACACTCGGATGTTTGCTTCTGCAGCTTGGGTAATCTTCACACCTCAAGAACAATTGTTATCTTCTGGAGGTATCTATTTAGGTGACACCACAAACAATGTCTCTGAATATAGTGTAGTAATAGAACTACTTCGTGAGGCCTTGTCGCATGGTATCTCTTACCTCCGGGTCTACTTAGATGCACAATTGGTTGTGTCCCAGTTAAATGGGGTTTACCGTGTTTATGATCCTACTCTACATCGATGATTTCTTAGGGTATGCCTCTTAGAATTTTGTTTTGATTATATTACATATATCCATGTTCCTAGGAATTTGAATCAAATGAAAGATACTCTAGCTAATCAAGTATTAGATTGGCATATTGCACCCATGTAAGAAAAAGCACACACATACACATGTAAATACATTTGTAAATATATGTAACCCATAAGACAAAAAGATGTATATATATATATATATATATCGAAAGTATCAGAGTATATAGGTGGGCGCAAGTGCCTCAAAAAATAATGAGTTTGGTATATAATGTGGGGCTTATGCCCTAAAAAATATACAAAAAATTTCCCTCGGCACGTAAATGGTCCACCCTAAGCTAAGCATGAGGCCTGTTGGCGCTGCCATAGTGGACTACAACGTTTGCCAAACGTCGAAATAGCTGGACCCAGCTCCGTGGCACACCAACAACATGAGGCTGCATATATGGAGGGAGATCCTCAATCTTGGCCATAGGCACAAGACGGATGAGTGCAGTCAGGTTCCGCTCCACTCTTCTCAAAACTCTCTCAGCCTCTTCGGCTGGAGGTACCCCCACTGCTGTTGCTGGTCTGACGGTCGCTACTTCTACTGCCTCTGGTCATGGACGACGCCTACTTCGCGCAAAATAAGCTGGACGCACTGGTCCCACATATGTACATAATAGATACATAGTTTTTAGGTGCTCTGGTACACACAAAAAATGATATATATATAAAATAAATCAAAAATTAAAAAACTTTTAAAAAGAAAAATGTACCTAATTCTCCTCGCTCCGCTCTGGGAGGTATGAGAATGTTAGGATATCTGGAGAAGTTGATCTCGGTATAGGGGTAGTCCTCTATGGTCGGAATCTGTCGAGACCAATAGTCGAAAAAAGTATCATCGAAGGCCTCGATGGTCCTTCCTCCCCCCTATCATGGAAACAATGTTGCCCATCTGTACACTGTGGGGAAGGAGGCCACGTGCCCCCGTATTGTCTCTCAGGGACTAAGACTGGGTACCCTCTTGAAGAAGAAAGAGAAAAGAAAAGTCTCGAACCTGAAATTCTTGTTGTTTCTCCCATGACACTCTGTGAGCTGTCTCTTCATGCACTCTAGCATGGTTGTAATCCAATCGAACACTTGTGCCTTTAAGCACTGTACTGCACAATGCATATGCACCTAGGAGGCTTGATGTAAATCCGTGAATCCAGTGCTCTGCCCAATAAGTAAAAATATCACTTTCAGTGATAGGTTGGTGATTTTTTGGATCGGTACCTTGGAACCCACTTTATCTATTTCAACTTCGCAGTGTTTTCCGATCAATTCGACAATATTGTGTGGCCCAGGAGGAAAAGAACAAAGGTTGACTAGTTCACCTCTCTTTGAGAGGCCAGTCAAGAAGTAAATGTCCTCATTCGTTGGAGTCAACGACTTCCCCTCGAGCATAAAATCCTCTGCATCTGGGTGCCAGTAATCCACCAAGGAATTCAACAGCCTGGGTTGTGCTCGCATGAGTGGACACTAAAAGAATTTCCACAACCCACATTGTTTTAATGTGGTGACAATAACAGGGTCTTCCTCGACCATTGAATCAATTTCCTCATGCTCTCTCTCTCTCCAATGGACATACATTCTACAAAATGACAAGTTCAAAGGAGAGTCAAATGATGCATTTTTAATTTTTTCATATGTTTGAGGATGTACATGGGTTGTATTGGGGAAAATCACGTATGTACGCGGGAAGACTATTCTCTGCCCACGTGCATATGCGAGATGTTCTTGGACAACCCGTGTACATGCAGGGCAGACCTTTTTAAATGTGTGTGCCCCTCCAAAAAACAAAAAGAAATGCAAAAAGGAAGATTGGAAATGCAGGAGGGACTAGTTTGTACTTACTTGGTCCAAGTGGAAGTTTGTTTCGTCCACTACATCTCCCATAATCAACTTCTTTCACAAAGGGGTGTTTTTGGATTTTTGGTCAATTCTCAATTTGCAATGGTGATAATGAGCTACCAGCTTGTATTTATAGACTTTTTTGGCCCTTTTTGTCATTTGTTTTTACCCTCGTTGTCATTTTTTCTGGCTTGAAAATCATGTAACATGGTTCTTGAGTTTCTCATTGGATGTTACGATGCACTTTACTTTTGGTTCAGTGAACTTTTTGGGAGTTGGGGCACTTTTAAGGTCTTTTGGTGAAAATTCATCTTTTTCCAACTTTGTGCATTTAAGTTAGGATTCCACCTCCACTTGTTGCACCTCATTGTCTTTTTCTCTTTAACATAGGATCGACCCCACCAAATTGGGACACAGAACCATCATTACTTCTCTAGAAGTGTCATAATTTAGTGGTAGAGCCTACCCTCACATGGATTCCCTAGGGAGATCCTGGTTGCATTTTGGTGTACATGTCGTCACTAATAACTATAGGCTCAGGAGTCCTTTTAGTCTTGTATTGATTACGAGTTTGAGCCTTCACATGTCTGATATATTTTCACTCTTGGCCTCACCCTCGAGACTCCCAAAAAACAAATGGGTCTTCTTTTAAGCCCTTTTCAGACCCTCTAAACATGAAAATATTATCGAGCAATCTTGTTTCCCTTCACGGTCGCCAAACTAAAATTTGAAGGCATGTCTATCCGACGGTATATTACCCCTTTTTTGGTCTGGATGGTCAATTGTATGAATAAAGGTATACTTTAGGAACTTTGGTTCGCTAGAAGAGTATTCTCAGATATAATTTTAACCCTTTTTCGGGCCTAAGGGACTAAATTTACGAAAAAGGAACCCCCACAGAGTCCATAATTAAGTTCTTTTCAGAATCCCTAAAAGTGAAAATTTCTCCAAGTGATCTTGTTTCTTCACACTCATTAAACCGGTCCAGAATAAAATCCATTACGGAGTCCATAGTTAAGCTCTTTTCAGACTCCTTAAAATTGAAAATATCGTCGAGTGACCTTGTTCTTTCACACTTGTTAATTGGTTTAGAAAAACATCTACTGGAATGAGTTTACCCCTTTTTCCGGCCGGTAGATTAAGGAGGAAAAAGGTACACGTCAGGAGATTCGTCTGGCCGGGAGAGTTCCTCAATAAATTTCACCTTTTTCGGGCTAAGGAGACTAAATCTAGAAAAAGGCAACGATTCCATATTTATGCTCTTTTCAGGCTCCTTAAAATTGAAAATATTGTCGAGTGATCTTGTCTTTATCACACTCGTTAAAATGGTTTTGAATAGAAATATTTTCGGTGCTAATTTATCCATTTTTTGAACCGACTAGACTATCTTCGAAAAAGGTACCCCGGTGGAGTCTTCTTTTGTGCTTTTTCAGACTCTCTAAAAATGAAAAACCACCGAGCTTACCTTCTCTGGGCTCGTTTAAAATTACATTGAAGGGCATTATCATTGTGTCCTGTTAATCATATTTTCATTCCTACGTATTTGGGCTAATGTCGACTCCATTTTGCTCTCAAATGAACCTTTGAAGCGTGCCTTATACGCAACCCTTGTAGCACTTTGCCTTTGCATCTTGACACCTTGACCCATGGAGGAATTTTCTCGAGTGTCCTTTTCCTGCACATGTTTCCTTGCTCTGAGCATCAGTGTGTTCCTTGCGCTTGGAACTGGTATGTTTGCGACACTCGTTCCTCCTTTGTAACGTAGCATTCTTTTATTCTTTTTCAAGCTTTCAAAATATTGAAAAAGACCAAAAAATAAAATATACCCCAAAAAGAGGATGGGAAAAGTATTTTCTTTTTATGGCAGCACAATGAGTCGCCCTTGGAAAAATCACATCCTTCCATTTGTTTGTCAAGATCTAGGATTTAATATGACCTTAGGAAGTTGTTCTCATAACATAGAGTTGTGTCCTCCTCCGTTTGGTTATTCTTCCAAACATATGGAGAGTTTGTGTTGCCTCCTGCATCGTGAACTTATGTCAAGGTAATGCTGCCTGAGTCTAATCATTAGTCGTGCTATTGTCCAAGGGAATTTTTACCCAACTTGAGTCGGCCTTTCAACATTTTGTCTCTTGACCTCATGCCTGACCATCCCTAAAGTCCAATCAAGTCCTTGTTTGAAATCAATGAAGTTCTCTGCCTGATCACCGAGATCCTCTTGTCTTTTCCCTAACAATTCATTGAATACCTCTGGGTAGTGAATTTGTACACTCATATTTCACTCCTACTTGAGTTTTGAAGATCTTTAAGTTGTTTCTCGAGCTCTAAAGACCTCATCTCCAGCCATCAAGCGTCATTGGCCTCTTGAAGATGGATATTATACATGTATATCTTTGATTTTGAGATGTATATCCGTTGTGTATTGCTTGCGGCTACACTTTATATATTTATACGATATGGATATGCAGTGTATTTGATTGGAAACCATGATTTATTTCATATCGAGCATGGGTTTGCCTGCCTCGGTGAGACAATTGTTATTTTGCAGATGGCACCTCCCGAACTCTGGTCCTGGGCTCACTCGCTTCATACATTGGTAAATATTTGTAATGTATTTCAGTCATCATATGCTCTTATGACCTCACACATTAGGGGCCATATTTAATAACCCTAATTTTCACCAGACATGCATACCTAGCAGCAGGCCATCTTACTTACTATTTTTTCCAAGCCAAAACTTAATAACTCTTCTTAAAAACCAAAATTTTGAAGATGTACGCTCCCTGCACCACTACTTCCCATGTATGTACGCTATCTACATCACTAATGCCACGTACATACGCTAGCTACACCATTACAGCCCACATATACCCACAAAAGTTTCAAAAAATAAAAAGTTGCAAGGGAATACGGGATTTTGGGTAGTTTCCTAACCAATTGATTTCCCATAGCCAGCCACCCAACTGAAAAACTATCTTTTTGGCATATAAAAGAAGGTGTTGGGGTACCATTCCAAGGAGAAACATAGCTACAGTGAAACTCTACCCATTTCATTTCCCCCCCTTGTCCCAAAGAATTTGCAGCCACATTGTGAGTTTTGAGCCAGAATTCCCTATTCTTGCCCTTTTTCCTCATCCATAAGCCTATGCCCATTCTCTAGAGAGAAGAATGAGAGAAGAAGGATACGTGGAAGTAGTTGGAGCTTGGTGAAGATGATCCCAAGACCGGGTTCGAGGAGCAGTCATCGATCTCATTTTGTAAGTGACTTTGTGAGATCAACATAAAGAAGTACTTTTGTCGTCCTGCCACATGATGTGTTTAATATTTATGTTTGATTTACATTTTGTTATGACATCTAACCCATTAGTTCATATATAGAATGCATGTTCATAGTTTCTTGTTTTTCTTTTGGTGAATGCAGGTCAACCTTGGGAGGATATTTACAGTCGAGAAGCGACTGAACATATTGGGATCGACAGCGAACATGGAGTTAAGGTAAGACTATCGGATCCCTATACTTTGTACTTTATGCATGAATCTGCGGTATTGTCGAGATAGTTGTTAAAAGTAGGAGACTTTAGATGGTTAGATCTGCCTTCACTTTATAACCCTCGTGTAGTCAGAGCTAACCGTCTAAAGTCTCCTACTTTTAACAAATATCCCGACAATACCCCACATTCATGCATAAAGTAAAAATTATAGGGATCTGATAGTCTTACCTTAAACTCCACGTCCGGTGTCAATCCCAATGCATTCGGTTGCTTCTTGACTGCAAATATCCTCCCAAGGTTGACCTGAATTCACCAAAAGACAAACAAGAAACTACGAACATGCATTCTATATATGAACTAATGGGTTAGATGTCATAACAAAATGTAAATTAAATATCAAGATTGAACACATCATGTGGCGGGACAAAAAAAGTACTTCTTTATATTAATCTCACGAAGTCACTTACAAAATGAGATCAACGACTTCTCCTCGAACCCAATCCTGGGATCCTCTTCACCAAGCTCCAAATACTTCCACGTATCCATGCTCTCTCATGCTTCTCTCTAGAGAATGGGCATAGGATTATGGATCAGGAAAAAGGGAAAGAATAGGGAATTTTGGCTCAAAAATCACATTGTGGCTGCAAATTCTTTGAGGCAAGGGGGGGAAATGAAATGGGCAGAGTTTCACTGTAACTATGTTTCTCCTCAGAATGGGATCCCAACACCATCTTTTATATGCCAAAAAAATAGTTATTCGGTTGGGTGATGGGCTATGGGAGGTCAATTGGTTAGGAAACTACCCAAAATCCCATATTCCCTCGCAACTTTTTATTTTTTGCAACTTTTGTGGGTATACGCGGGTTGTAATGGTGCAGCTAGCATACGTACGCGGGAAATAGTGATGCAGTTGGTGTACATATGCGGGTAGTAGTGGTGCAGGGAACGTACATCTTCACAAATTTGGTTTTTAAGAAGAGTTATTCAGTATTGGCTTGGCAAAAATAGTAAGTAAGATGGCCTGCTGCTAGGTATGCATGTCTGGTGCAAATAAAGGTTATAACACTCACTCGCTCACACACTCTCTCTTGTTTTCACGCTCGCTTGAAGGTTTTATCTATTGAGAAAACCAATGATAGAATTTCCAGAGCCTTTGATGTGTTCAATATCAAAATCAAAATTTGCAAATAGAGCTTGCCATCTTGCAATTTTTGCTTCACTTACTTTAGTGATTTTCTTATGTAACACCTTGCTCATTGCAGCAGCATTAGTTCTGAGCATAATTTTTTTATTGATGAGATAGATTTCAAACTTATTGATTGCGTTAAGAGTCACCTTTATTTATTTGTCAATTGTTGCATAGTTATTTTCGTTGTCAAGCCAGGTCCCTGAAGCAAATTGTATGATCTCTTCATGTGGCTTTGATCTCCCTGCCTTAACTTGTTTAAGAAATGATCCCCATCTTTGGTCACTAGCATCAAACTCAACAATTTTAAAGAGTTCATCACTTGCAACATGCAGTATTGGCAAGTGCCTGACTTTAGATTTTATTTTTCTCACAACTTGAGTGCACAGATTATTTTAGGGGCTAACTTTCGCCATTGGGATAATTTTCCATGGTTTTTCCCAAAAAAAGATTCACCAATTTCCAATTTTTCTTAATATGATTCGCCCAAATTCCATAGAATAAATTGTTTTATCTTAAAAATCGCCAAATTTTTATAGAAACTATATAAAATTCTTAGAAATTTGAATATGTTTACAAAACTATCGCTAAACATTTTACATTTTGCATATTAAAGACTAGTAAGATTAGCCCAAGTTTCTACATTTTAATATAAATTTCCATCCTTAAAATCATCCCTGCCTCAGTGTGTGCTTCAGTCCAATGCCTAGGATCCTTTTTGAGCCTAGCATTCAAAATTTTTCTATCTTTAGAAAAATCTTTATAAAAATGACTGTCATAGTTCAAGATTCCTAGAAAACATTGGAATTGGGTCTTATTAGTTATTTTTTATGGAAAGTTTTTTGCAAATTCCACTACATGAGTCTGAAGAGAAATTTGGTCATTTGAAATTGTGTGACCTAGAAATTTGACATAGGTTTTAAAGAGCTCCATTTTATTTTTAGAAAGAACTAGACCATACTGCTTGATGAACTTTAAAAACATCTCCAAATTCTCAAAATGTTGGTCTATGGAATCCAAGACGACTAATATATGATCTATGTAGACAATTAGCCAGTCAAAATATGCCTTTAAAGTGTCATCCATAACCCTTCAAAAAAAATTTGGAGCATTCTTAAGACCGAAGGGCATAACATTCCATTCATAGTGACCTACAGGAAAACTAAATGCAGTTTTGAATTTTTCTTCCTCCTTTATAACCACTTGCCAAAATCCATATTTTAAATCAGACTTTGAGAATATATTTTCATTTGCTATTCTATTGACCAGACTGGTTTTGTGGGGTATAGGATAAGTATCATCATCTAGGACTGAATTTAAAGGGGTATAGTTTAGTACCAATCTTGGGACTCCTTGAATTTGCTCATAATGTTTATTGACATAGAATCCATAGCAATTTCATGGGCTAATGGATTCTCTGATCAATCATTTTTTCAATAATCCTTGGATTTCTTTAGAACACAATTTATGATATTTAGCATTCATGGGTATTATTATGATTTTACAAGGTTTTCCCTCATAGATATCTTTGTATGGTAATTCAAAAAATGAGTTTTTCTTTCCCAAAATGCAATTGGGAGTTCTGAGCATACCCGATCTTCAAATATTTTTTGCAGCTAACTAATCTTGTATTGAATTTTTAGCTCCTTGAGTTGTTGATCAATTCTCTGGTTGCTCTTCATTTGCTGGAGTTATTGAATCTTTTTCTCTTTCTCGATAAGATCCTGAGACATTTGGACCATTGTGGACAACTTAGGAACTGATACAAATGGGAGAACATTTTTTCTCCTTGCTATTGTAATAAAATATCCATATTTTTCATTTGGTAATTTTTCAGAACCATGTGGTTCAACAACAACAAAAGATGGAGTACCTAAAAGACAAGGTACTGGAATTTCTGCAAGTGAAAACTTCAGATTCAAGAAGTAAGGTCCAAAACATAACTTGACCCTTTCAATTTCATATTCCATCTTTAGGGTTTTATTACCTAGCCTAATGGCTGCATTATTATTTTTTAACCAATAACAAGAAGAAATGGAATCTTTATTCAGGATGTTAAAATATGATCTTGAATCGGTAAATGCTTTCAATTTAAAGATTTGACCTTGAATATTCAAATTAATCATCACATGATATTGCTGATGCTAGATGGCCATTATTCTCATAGAATTCAAACCTTCTATAGAATTTGTTTCAAATGTACTAATGTTGGTATTTGCATTTTGAGGAATTTATTCTAGGGAAGGCATGAGTTGCAGGGCATGTATTTTTTGTTGTAACCCTCTTATTTCTTGTCTAGCCCATGAATCAACTTTGTATCCATCCTCAATTTTTTTTTTATTTCTCAATCTTTTCTAATCTTTGCTTAATTTCTGCAACTTCCTTCTTAAGAATATTTATTTCTTTTCCCAAATCATTTATAGTCAAAGGTCTCATCTTATCATTTTGGTTTTTTTATAATAAATGACTTGGTATTTCTTTCAAAAGAAGCATCTATGAACAATGGATTATTACCTGAGTTTGTGGTTGTTGTTGGTTGTTGAGATTTTACCATGGTTTTTAGAAATGAATCTAAAAGTGCAGTCTTCATTTCTCATTTTGGCAATGCTTTGATTTGTGCCAACATCTGAGCATCTCCATCGGACTGATTTTTATCCATACAAATTTTAGGTTCCGGTTCATCTTCATCTTCATCTTCTTCTTCATCTTTTGTTTCTTCATAACTTGAAGACTTTGTTTGGAAAATACAAAACTTTGTATCTTTACAGTTGCAATCATTTGTTATAAGTAACATTTCTTCATCAGAGGATTCACTAGAGAAATATTCAAACTCATAAGTGTTAGTAGATTGACAACATCCTTCCTGAAGCATATGAACTTCTTCCCTCTTTGTAAAAGGATGATGTGGGAATTGATTTGTATCATGGTGACTTGAGCCACATATGTTGCAGCAAATTGATATTATTTTCCTAGAAGACTCAACCTTTTGTCTTTCCTTTTGTTGTGAGATATTATTTTTATTCTTCTTAGATTGTTCACCTTGTGGACATATATTAGACATGTGTCATGGTTGTCCACATAACCAACAAGTTAGGTTGGCCTTACTTTGTTGTTTGGAAGATTGCAATTTGATGTCTTCTGGGGAGTAATAATGAGACTTTGTGTATTTCTTATAATGACCTATTTTCCTCTTATCATTTTGGTAAGACTTAGGCTTTCCCTCATCATGTTTTTGGAATCCTTGTCTCATGGATTTCTTTTCCCTTTTCTTTCTTCTAACTGGGTCATCTAGGGTCATACCATATTTTTCACAGATAGATCTACTATCTGGTAATTTTGATATCTTTTGTATTGACTTTGTAACCTTCATGTTAGCACACAATCCTACTAGGGAAGAGGTAATAATTTTGTAAATTTCTCCCCAAGTATAAAGATCATAAGGATGAACAAAATATTTTTGTACTTTTAAATATTCAACAAATTTGTTGGGGATAGAAGTGTTGTAGGAAAATATCCCCACGGATAGGTAGATCTCCTCTTGAGAGATAGACTCTTAACTCTTAAGACAAAAGGTGCTTAACATGGAAATTGACTTCCTTTTAGATCTAGATAAAATAATGTGTGAGGAGGAAGGAGAAAAGAAGTACCTTTTTACCGGTGTTTGTCCCTGCACAGTTCGAGTTGAGCTCCAATCTTAAACTCCTCGATAATCCCTATAGACAGACAAAGATACAACCAGCTTCCTACTCTACTGAGATTATCTCGAAATAGATCTATATATTAGAGACAAATTCATGTGAGATCAAACACAGATTTGAAAGAAATAGGCCAGGCATATTATATTAATGAGAACGACAATGAAGAAAACTTACAACCATAGATGTGAGTGCAACGGCTTCATCAAGTTCCCCTTGTCCAAACCCTTTCTTAAACAGTCCATGCACATAATGTTGATGCTCCAAATGACATACCACTCATGAGATCATAAGTTTGGTATAATTCTCAATCTCCATTCCCCCTCCTCCATGGAAATCCCTCATTATATAAGTTTTGGAGACTTAACCACCATGGAG
>SNQJ01S0017478.1:26513-57307 GCA_010110895.2 Picea sitchensis
TTTCACACTCGTTAAAAGGTCAGAAAGGGCGTCTTTCGAGTGATAGTTTATCTCTTTTTCGGTCTCGTTAGACTACTGTACGAAAAAGGAACTGAGAGAGTTCTCTTTTGAGTGTTTTTCCAAACTCTATAATCCCGAAAAACTTTCGAGTTTTCTATCTTTGGACTCGTTAAAACACACATCGACAGGCCCATATGGGACCGATCTCTTACTTCTTCCAGTTTGTTAAACAAAGGAAGAGGAACTTACCGAAGGTGAGTTATATCGAGCATGTGTTATCCTCCTCGAGCTTATTAAATCAAAAAGAGGTACTCGTCTATCTGGATGGGGGAAAAAATTGAAAGGAGCAAGCCAAGAAGTCTCTTGAGAACATTGTCCAACAATTCTTAGAGTCACCCTTGAACATGAAACTTTATCATATGCATACATCATAATCCGCTGAACCTCTGCACTAAGCCAATCCCTTGAGTTCCTTTCACTCCTTTGGGTCACCCGACGCAAGTCACAGTATCCACTGCATAGTTTTGGTCCATGTCATGTTTCGCTGTCGTGCCTCAGTGTTCAAGGGAAGTATCCACCTCTAGAGTCAGCCATCCCAAATATCTTGCCTCAAAACCCATGTCAGTCCATGTTCTTTTGATCTACCAATTACATCTCTATATCCGTTTCATGTCGTTGATGGGGGATACATCAAGGCCCTCCCTCGATGAGTCTATTCCTGTCGACTTCAACACATTTTTCGGGGATCAGACTTAGAAACCAGTTGGTACTTTGGGACCTGCATGCCTCAATGGCAGGCCTCCTCACATCCGACAGTAGGTTTACATCATTGACCTCTGATCAGATGGTTCCATGGATGTTCGACCTCAGTTCATCTATTCACATTCGCTGGAATGTACTAGGGTACCTTGGGAATCATTGACATTAATGGTGATCTCCCTCGCACTTGTTAATGGTTCACACCATTGACCAGTAATCAAGTGGTTTCTGCCATGTTCGACATCAAAACATCTATTCACATGGTTATATTCGTACCATATTGGGATTGGTAAGAAGACCCCGGGTTGAGCAATCACTTTGATATACACTTTTCCTAGGTTGTGAAGGAGTTCTATTGGACAAATGACACATATATTGTTACATAGATCCACTTTGTATTGGTCGTGGCTATGTCTTGTCATCTCATAGATCCACTATGTATTCTTCGTGACTACGATCAGTCCGAGTCATCAGAGTATAGATCCACATTGTATCTTTGGTGGATATACCTTCTTATCAATACAATTATGGATCCGCAGTGTATTTTATGGCAGCCATATCTTGCAAGTCTTGATCACCCAAGCATAGGTATGTCTGCCTTGAAATTTGAAATATGTCATGATATTTGTTGGATGTTTGTGTGCAACTTCCGTCAGGTTCTCCGAGTCTATACCCTTGCTTGGACGTCTACAAAGAATTTCAGTTATCAGTTCGTATCTTCTAACTTCATACTTTGGGGGGCAATCTGTTACACGTCAAAATTACTCAACTGGATAAGTGTCGCATGTTCCTCTCAATTGTCGTAATTGTCGCATCTTCCTTACAACTTTTGCAAGTGTCGCAAGTTGTTCAAAAGTTTCGCAAACATTGTTCAAGCATACTTCCATAACGACGACACTAAGGAGGCACTTAAAACATCTCATACACTTGATTTGGAGAAAGGGAACTGGTTAACTGAAGACAAGGAACTCTTATCACCTGAGAAGAGCTCTTAAACAAAGGTTCTGAAGGTGAGCTCTCCCCTACATCAGCCTTAGGAGCTCTGGCGCTCCCCTATAAGGCCTCAGGGAGCATTATAACGCTTTTCTGCCCCTCTGAAGGAGCGTTATCCACCTTTGGAGCGCTGGCGCTTCCCTCAAGCTTCCTAGGGAGCGCTACAGTGCTCTGATGCCCCTTTTGAGGGAGCGCTGCCTAATCTGAGGCGGTAGTTGGCCCGTTGAGGAGAATAAGGGGAGGATCTCTCAAGTTTAGAAGGCAGTTGCATTTGAATTCTTGGTTTCATCAGAAGATCCCTAATCCAAGGAGGGAATTCCTCAACTTGTTCTAAAGATAACTCAAGAGGTTAAGCTCCTCTTAACCTATATAAGCAATCTCTATGATGGTGAAAAAAGGGGAAGAATTGCTAGCATCAAACCTATGATCTCTAGGGAACACATAGTCAGTCAAAGGAGAAGTGATCAGTGAAGCTTCTATCATCCAGGTTGTGGATCTTTCGAGCAAGGGTTAGACAAAGGGGACTTGATGAAGTTGTCGCATTCACATCTACGATTGTAAGTACTGTTGTCGTTATTCTCATCAATGTGACATGCTTGGCCTGTTTCTTTCTAGTTTGTGTCTGATCTCACATGAACCTATCATTGATAGATAGATCTGTTTTCAAGATAACATCAATAGAGTAGGAAGCAGTCGTACTTTGTTTGTCTACAGGACTCAGCGAGGAGCAAGAGTTCGGAGCTCGATTTGGAGCGTGTAGGGAAAAACATCGATAAAAAGGTACTCATATTCTCCTTCCTTCTCATGTGCTAGTTTGTATGGATTTGAAAGGAAATCAGTGTCCACGTTAAGCACTTTCTGTCTTAGAGTAGGGTCTAGCTCTTTGAGGCAATCTACCTATCCACAGGGAGATTTTCCTACAACAACCTTCAAATCCTCATTGTACTCATATTCTTGCAAATGAGCATAGCCATCACATCTCTTCTCAAAGATAAGCTACCACCATTCTAGCAAGCTTGTTTTCAATCTGCATTTTACAGTTTTCAGCCTATTTCTTATTTAATAGAAGTCAAGTTTTATTGTATATTTGTTATTTTTCACTGTGTTTCTATGTTAACATTATAAATTTGTGGTTTCATATCGTTCCACTCATAAATCCGGATTAGATCAGATATGAGAACTTGAGATTGAGGAATCCCCAGAAATTTTGTGTCTGAACCCTTTGTGAAAAATCCCTCTAATATCTACAGGGTATGAAAAAGGAGGACATGCAGAACAAAGATAATGAACAATAAATCTAATGGGATGATGATTACATTTAAATTTTGTTCTAGACAATCATTAGGAAAAAATACCACTCCATTCTCCAAAATTTCTTGGCACCATATCAATTAGAGCAGTTGGTCCCGCATATTTTGGTACCTATCTAAGTATATTTTTCAAACTTGAATATGAGTATGTTTGTAATCTTGTTGTGCACATGGCTTCATTGGAATTTATCCTAGACTTGAGGGAAGGGATTCTTTTCTAAGTAGGGTAGGGTAGGAAAAGAATAAATGAATAAATAAAATAGTAAAGAGAAAAATAAGTTTAACTATAAAAAGCAGGATTCTGGCACAGTTAGACATGAGCTTTTCTTGAAAACTAGGTTACTGGGTGGAAAATTTCTCAATAAAATCTGCATACAATTGTTGGTCTACTTCAAATAATTTTTTTTTAATTCTCATGTTCATTGATGTGGGATGCATTAAGGCCCTCCTGCTAAAAATAATTGACCCATCGACCTCAACACATTATCTGGTTTCAGGGCTAGAGATTTATTTTAGTACCTTGAGGATTGCATGCTTTAACGGTATGTTATGTCACTAATGAAAGTGGGAATACATCAATGTCCCCTGATTGTCAGATCTTGCAGGTGACTCAAATCCAACTCCTTCATTTGTACCTAGAAAGATGTATTAAGGTACCTTGACACTCATTGACATTAATTGTGATTTGTCTCGCATTAGTTAACAACATACATTAATGGTCAGTAATCTAATGATTTCTTCCCATGCTTGATTTCAACACATCTATTTGCATGGAAATAATTGTACCATAGGTTCGAGTTGCAGATGAAGATTATATTGTTTACCCAATAGCAACATGCAATATTTATATTTTCTTTAATAAATGGATGATGTATAGGGAAGATTTATTTCCTCTTTGTTTGGTTCATCTCTAAATCACTCCATTCAATCTTTTTCTCTCGGATTTCATAAATACGAAGAAACCCACCTTAATCATACTTTTTGCAGAACATAACTCTTTCATTTAGCAGTCCTTCCTCCTCTTCATTAACTCAACATTTTCTTACTTGTTCAGTGATCCACAAAGTGTGTTCAAATTCCATGTAGCAGACTGTTATGTGTAGATTTGATTTTATAACTTTCATACTTCCAGTGACTGGACAATTTATTCAACATTCATGGTTCTCATTAGTCCTTTGAAAAAAAAAATATATAAGAAATATGGATTTTCTTTTACAACCAAAATACCATTGTCCCGAATAGTCACAAGATCTCTATATATGTTACAAGATGACCTGTAATGTGTTTTTTTTTAAGTCATCCTTGAAAATCGAGTTTTTGATCATATTTTTTTCCATACATGGGGCCTAGAGATGCTAAGAAACTCTATTTATTCATTTCAGTCATCTACCTAGTCATCATCAACAACATCCATCAGCTTCAACCTAAAAAATCGACCCTCGTTTTGGTCATTTTTTTAGGTGTTGGCATTCATTCGCATTGATATCAAACTTGGCACAACGGTCAACCTCAACATAAACACTCAATCGGTTCAACAATATTCATTTGGTTCAAGATTAATTCATATATATTCATAAACTCCATCATACACTAAGGTAAACCTAAGGTAACAAGTCAACGTTTTAATTTTTTTAGTTTATTAAGAACATGGAAAGTTATAAGAAACATATATTTTAAGCTCATCTCTTATATTAAATCATCACATATGACATTTACTATTATTCCCATACTCTACCCTTGTTATATTGTCTACTCATACCCATTATTTTATCTATCTATTATCCTTATTCTTTGCCACCTTATGAATTCTTTTTTATCACCCATAACCTACAATTATTACTCACAACCACGATGATTTTTGCTCATATGTCAATTGACTATCCGTCATCATAATTCTCCATCTTATCTCGAATCACTTCTAGGATTCGAAATGAGCTTCAAACCTGTATATTGTTCAACTTCACCTAAGACTCCTAGCTCCTTACCCATCCATCGATAGTGATAATTCCTCAGATGAAGAGTGACCTTGACATAACCAGCCACGTTATGACCTTGACATAATGGGAAAAAAGGAGTTATTCAATAAGAATCCTCATCAATGGAAATATTGGAAAGCCACCCATATTTCAATGCCAATAAGGATACATTCATAGTTGCAAGACTTTGTAGAGAAATTCGATGGAAATGTTTCCAGAGTTAGTGCTAGTTTGGTTTCAATAATAAGAAATTGCAAATATTGGTAAGGAAGTCGTATAAGAAGTCCAAGGAAATGGCTTCCCATATTAGGACATTGAAGAGAAGGTTGAGGACAAAAAGTGATATAGCTAGAGCCAATATCAGTCCTCTCATTGGTGTTGCTAGAATCTGTTGAGTCAAGTAAATATTAATACTTTATGCCTTCCAAAAGTGGACCGACGATAATTCCAATATGATGTTGAATGTATTTGGTGTCATGGTGAATTATTTAAGCTAGAGATTCAAGCCATACTTGCCACAAATTTGTGATACCATTAAGTGGAGACTAAGTAACAAGAGTGAAAAGGTTATACAACAAGATTCAATTGCTATTGTAAGTGTTGGGACCACATATTGTACCTTTTTGCTCATACTTTTTGCCATTATTATACCCTTCATCACCTGTATTTAGACTCATATTATCACTTCATCTGATCACTCCAAGGTATACAACGTCCTTTCTCATTACTATATGTTTAATTTGTTTTGCATAATACTTTACATTACTTTTGAACCTAACCATTGATTAGAAGTACATAAGTGTCCATATTTGCAGAATAGTATTCGAGGCCGATGTTGAAACACAGAACTATCTAAAGTCGTTGTTGAAACACGGAAGCTGCTACACAGTCATTCGAGGTCAGATGTTGAAACACGTATCCATTCTTAAAGTCGTTATTGGAACACCTGTCGCTATACAACCAATCAGCAGATAAGAAAACTGAGTCAAGCACAACCGAGGATGTATATGTCAAACACGGGCAAAATACATCGTTCAAGAATGCAGATGTCAAACATGGAACTGCCACTGGGCCTGCAACGTATACGAGACACGTAGGAGGTCACATCGACAAGTTGAACATCTAGTCCCCGACAAATTAGCAATAAAGCCGCATTGACAGACGAATTATGCATTTAAAATAGACGAAGCGCCTATGTGGAGAAGTCATAAAGAATGCTTCATTCAGCCTATTAGCATTCGTTTGTATAAGAATAGGACACCCTATACCGATTTAGAAAGAAGATCCGATTTAGTGCGTAGGATCCGCATCCACTTTGTATCGATTGTATCACAATTTCTTAAATTGAGGGGGAATCACCATTCGAGATATCCAACTTTTTATGTACTAAGAACTTCTGAGAAGTTGGACGGTTCGATCTTTCCAATTTGTAATGTGATATCACATGAATAGAAGATCTGCTGATAATTCGCCCCAGTTTCCTTCCTGAGAATCTTGTGAAGGGAGGGCCCAACTTCTTCACAAAATTCACCCTCTGAAGTTAGAAGTGTGATTGTTTAATTGCTTAATTTTGTTTAATCATAGTTGTCGAATCGCTTGATGATTTATGCATCGAAAACACTACTGTCTCTGCCTTAGTTATTGAATAGAACTGTAATTCTTTTTATCAGCAAACTTGTGTGGTGATTCTATGTTAGCGAGATTTGATTAAAGATTCCCCGCATTTACGTAGGGATTAAAATATCGTAATTCCTCAGAATCTATCTTTATTTCCGCCAAGTGTTAGACAAGGGTCTCGATAAAAGGTTCCTCAGCTTCTGCATTGTGAAGGAATCTAACCATTTCTTGACTTCAAGAGATCTCTTTCCCCTGCAGCTGCAGCATGAGATTTGGTTAAAAGTCCCTCGCCTGTGAAGGGATCAACAAGCAACACCCTTGTCTTCTCAGGAATTCTTTTATCCCCGCATATGCCAGCCGTAGATTTGGTTAAGTGTCCCCGCCTTCACTGTGAAGGGACCGCAACACCTTGTCTTCCGTAGAACTCCCTTTTACCCCCAAGTGTAAGCAGCTGTGAGATTTGCTATGTCCCCGCTTCAAATAGGAAGGGACCTGCAACACCTTGTCTCTGTGAGATTTCTCACCTCCTGGCAGGCTAGTCTGGGATTAGATTTCATGTCCACCGTAAAGGAAGGAACCAAAACATCCTACTCACGCTCATCTGTTCCTGTTAATCAGAATCAAGTTAGATCCCTCGCTAGGAAAGAAAGGAATCGACCGCCTTGTTCTCCAGAGACTTCAATCTCACAAGTGTGCTAAATGTATAAGTCTAAAGCTCCTCGCTTTAATGTAAAGGAACTAAGTGCTTTGTTCTGCTAGATAGAGCTTATTGTTTTCTCTGCATTATTGCTTTCTAAGGAAAGAGTTCGTTAGTAATGAACTCGGTTTGGAGAGTAAGGGTCCGCTCGGACATAAGATAGTTGCTCCTACCATTGCAATGTTATTTTAAAATGTAATCCATGATTATTAATTTGAACTATAAAGAACTAAAATAGGGAGATCTCTTTCCGGTGGATACTAACTGAGTTTCAGTTCACTTCAGCAAGTTTAGATGGAGTAATTTCTTTACTACAACACTAAGTGCTTTTGGAATTGAGCATATATAGTGCTTAGCTATCTGAAACAAAGACTGGTTATAATTTATGTTTCACTTGGTTGTTTGAAATTAATTAAGCAATTATATGGACCAACATTTTCATTGCTACGGAAGATAGCTATAGATTTTATAAGCATTTGTGATTTTCTTTAGTTAAAAAGAATGCATGAAAGACCCCTAAAACCCCAAAACTCCTTAAAGACACTAACCTTACAGTAAGTAAAAGGAAAAGGAAAAGGAGGAAGAAAGACCTTCATTGACTCCATATTACATCCAAGTTCTAATTTCTGTCACCAACGACTTGCCATCTTCAAAAGAATCTCCTAAAATTTTCATTTCGAAAGCATTTTGGAACAGTGGAAAAGAAGTTTGGAGTCCTGAGACAGCCCAAAAGCTAGAAGGAGATATTGAGGACAGAGCAAGTGCAGCGTGGGGAACAGACAGAAGAAAATATGGATGAGTTTAATGAATCCATTGTATCATGAGTGTGTGTAGATCCTCAAGGAGAGGTAAATGATGAAAAATTTTTCTCCACATTAGGATTTCACAGGATTTCTCCTTTAGGAACAAGAACTCCCATGAAAAATATTACTCCCACTTCCAAGATTGCTAACTTCCATGGGCTATCATCGGTGATCCTGGATGACTTCTCAAGTTGGAGTTTGATATATTGTGTAGAAGTTATTATTACACTTCTAATGCTCAAAAAACTAAAGCCATTTCCATCAACATTAAAAGGAAATGCATTAAGATGGTTTATGAGCCTCGAGAGCATGTAATCACATCAAGGGACCAAATGAAAGGCACTTCTGAACAAGTACCAAGACTACCGCAGTAACAAGAGAAAAGAAGGAGGAGCTATTTAAATGATGCTAAAGAAGATGAGAATCTAGAGGACTTTGTAGAGAGGTTTCAATACAACCTGCAAAGATCAAGTCATCCCAACGTAAGTAAGAACATCCTCAAAACTATTTATTAAAAGGAGTAAGGATGACTCTCTGGATATACTTAACATGCTTGAAAAGGGGGATACATCCAAGGAACCAGACATGACAATTCACAACTATAAAGATGTTCAAGAGGAGCTGCAAGAAACAGATCAAATAGCGTGGACACTACATTCTCTAAAGGTCCAAAAAATCTCAGCCAACAAGTGGAGCAACAAGAGTCAGATAGGAAATTTGCTTAAAGAATTCCTAAGACAAAATGTCGAGCCCTTTGCTCCACAAATGGATACCTGCATCAAGAAAAAGTAGCAAAAAGTAAAAGTGTACTTTGTCTATATTTTGTCCCCAATGCAGATAAGCACCCAAAAAGAGAATGTCCATTTCTTGGATTGAAAATCCATCTTACACTCATTTGTGACAAAGACCTCATGATACTCCGCCCATCTCTACCAAGTATTATGGCAGCGATCGCGAACTAACGGACGTAAGAAGTCAAGCCCATATGATGACTCAGCGAGACAATGGCAACTAATGAGGACAAGGTATGAACTCTAACATGCCATTTAATCGCTAGTCAATTATTCTCGCTTATAATCAAACGAAGCTACCCTCCTTCAATCGTGATGCATTATGCTAATCAATGAACTACCCATCCACACAAAGAAACTTACTCCACCCATGCAACAAACGTACCCACCCATAAAGAAAAATAACCCACCCTTTGTTGATCCCTCCTCCCATTCTACAACAACAACAAATTCTTTATCAAAACTGGAATCAAAATTGGAGAGGACAACAAGCCCTCTTTAAAAACCAATTGCCTCAACTCCACAACCACTCTCCTTACCCTGCCAGCCAGGTAATTCTCCACCAACTGCCATAGACCCCAGCTACCTGTTCAACCCAACCCCAACCCAAATAATAAAGCCGTCCAATGCAGCATTGATGTTTATAACTACCACACTTTCCCTCCTCCCCCATTACCAAATGCAATGATATACATCTTCGAACTGGAGGGTAGTGGAGCCTACCATAGCTAACGTTACCTCCCCTGACAAAGAAGAAACACAGGAGTTCGGATGCACCTCGGTAAGGTACAACTATCCTCCAACAATGCTGCTGAAAAAAACAAAACCACCATTTCCCGAAAGTGTTTAACCCGACCAAAAATCACCAATCAGCTACCTTTCAATCTCTTTAGGGAACCATGAATTTATATGTTAAAATTCCTTTACAAGCACTCCGCGATGTACCCATCTATGCCGTGACAATGAGAGAGATATCCCGACAAAGCTCCAGAGGGAAACTGTCTCTCATACCCACGCTATGGTATTTGTCTGCATTAATGACAGTAAGACTCCCCCAGTCAAATATGATATCCGGCCACCCCACCAGAATCGGTATAGTTGGCAAAACAATAATCCCCTCGCGGTCCCGTAGACCTTGTGAAGATAAATATCATGACTTTAGAAACCTTTCACCATACAATTACAAGACAAAGTCGAGAAACTTTACTATTCCGAGTTGGTTGATCGACCACAATTAGACCGGAGGTGTCATTGAAGATCTCAACACCTCTGTGGAACCCTTGGAATTATCTAGTCGATTTTACACTGTTGCAGCCCAAAACAAAGCCGGGGGGCCACCCCCTAATTCTGAGCAGGCCGTGGTTAGCCACAACAAATGCTTTTATCGGGCCACGATCGTGGTCACCGACAATTAATGGTTATGAAACAAAGCGCCTGACCCTCTACCCTCATGCCACACTAACTAATGAGAATAACCCTGTCTGGGTCGACTTTAAAGATCAGCCTACTCAACCTCTTCCGACTATCTGGACAAGCTCTTAAGCCCCGAAGACTCCACCGAGGATGAAATTATAAATAATTTTATTTTGTGAGTTTCATCCTCTGTTACACCAGAATTCATAATCAATTAACTACAATAATGGAATCTGATAACCTTTAAAATATTGATCTACCGTCACCCCAACTAAACCATCTCCTAAAAAGCATGCCACCACTGAAATCGAACTGCAAAACACTAACATAAACCCTCATTTGACAGATACGAAACACAACATCTAACGGTTCATCAGAAAATAAAGAATTTTCTCGTGACAGACTACAGACATGAAGGGAATCTCCCTCGACCCCATGTACTCACAGAATATATATTATGGAAGATTGCCGACCAATCTGTCAAACCCAGCGAAGAATGAACCCAAACTTCTAAGGGAACTAAGGAAGAGCCTAAAATTACTTAATGGTTTATTTATCTTATATCAGATAGTGAATGGGTGTTTCCATTGGTAATAGTTCCCAAAGAACGGAAAATGGAGAGTGTGTGCAGATTACAGAGCTTTAAACAAAGCTACCTCGAAGACTTCCACCGCCATTCATTGATCAAGTTCTAGATAGTCCGCCGTAAGAAATTCTCTCTTTCTTAGATGGTTTCAGAGGATACAACCAAATTAAATACCAGCACCTCAAGATCAAGACAAACCACCTTCACTGCACTCTTTGGGAACCTTTGCCTACAGAGTCATCCCATTTGGACTATATAATGCACCCGGGAAGAACCTTTCGAGGGCGCTTAGGAATTTTTTCTAATATGTTTAATGACTCTATGAAATTTTTATGGATGACTTACCCTTATGGTGTTTCTTTTATGAGTTCACTAGATAACCTTGAGAAGGTACTTAAAAGATGTATACAAGTTTCTCCAACTTTTCCTTAAAGTAATAAAATGCTATATGATGATGATCAAGGAATAGTGCTTTGGACACTTTATCTCATCTCAAGGAATCCAGTGTAGACCCATCCAAATAATAGTCATTAAGGACCTTCTACCTTCCTAAGACTTCAAAGTCGCATATAAGAATCTTTTTAGACATGTCGGATACTACAGCTTAAGATTTATTTAAAAAACTTTTCCAAAATAGCTTCTCCCCTGCTTGTTTTGATCGATGAAAAATGTTGTATTTAATTGGAATAATCCCTGTAAAGAAGCATTCAGGACACTAAAATATCAGGTGTCTACATGTACTTCTATCCTAGAGGACCGACACTACACTTTCACATATCCTCCGATGTCGTGAGAACCCTAGGAGCTGTTTTGGGACAGAAGAAGATCATCTCCCTTATGCTATATACTTCATCAACAAGAATATGTCCCCCGCTGAACTTAATTATATACCACAGAGAAGGAATTTCTAGCAAAGAATTTATGTAATTAACAAATCTAGGACATTATATTACCGGGTTATTCCATTCTTTGTCCATAATTTATCAATTTCAAATATCAAGTACTTAATGAATAAACCTATTACAAATGCTGAGTCACCGATGGCTACTATTATTGGTAAGAATTGATATCACAATTGTAGATAGCCTAGTGCTAGCGTTCTCCATCCTGCATTGTCTGATGAATAACCCAGTTGGGATGGTCTTTCCCATGAATATTTATTTATGTCAAGCTCACTCACCTTGGTATGCGATATTGCTAACTATTTAGTTGCGTGAAAGTTACTATCACACCCACATCCCTACCGAGAGAAGAAAAGCATTGTCCATCAAAGTGCTCCTCTGATAGTTGGATAGGTGGGTACCTTTTAATACAGGAGCTAATCAAGAGATCCCCACAGAAGATGAGGTGTATGATATATTGAAAGCTTGTCATGATGTATTCTCAGGAGGGCATTTTGCGCATGTTAGAATAACAGCATACAAAATCTAAGGATGGGGTACTATTGCCTTCAATCTTCAAAGATGCAAAGAAATATGTCAAGGTTCGGTGATAGTCACAAAGAGTAGTGGTCAACCCAATCATAGTGATGAAATGCCATTAAACCCCCTGTGTAGTACTTGGAACTATTTGACAATGGGGTTTAGATTTCATAGGACCCATCAACCTCTCCATCCAATCAAAAGTTTACATATTGGTCTGCATCGCATCTATATGACCAAATGGTGGAGGCCAAGGCACTCCACAAAACAACCGAAGAAGCAGTTATAAAATTTTATTTACAGACATCTCACCAGATTTGGAATGTCCAGAGAGTTAGTTACGATGGAGGACCTTCCTCTCTCTCTCATGGGTTCAAAGCCACCCTTCTAAAATATCATATTCGCCAGAGAATGACTCACACCTACCACTTCCTACAATTATGGAAAGTACAATAAAGAGCTAGGAAGCCATTCTCACAAAAACAGTGAAGGAGTAGAAAGGATTGGTCCAAAGGCTCCCAGAAGCATTATGGGCTCACAGAACTACCTCCGCCGGAGAAATACCTTCCGTCCAACTCTTTCTTCCTATGAATTGGTTTACGAAAAGTGTTGTCTTTCCAGTTGAATTTGAAATAAAACCTTGCGATCCTTCCTGAACCCAACCTTGGATCTACCAATGCACAAACAAATGCCAGTTGTTGTACTTTTTAATGAAATAGAAGAGAAAATACTTGTATGGCCCAAAGAAACAACCTGTGTAATTCAACAAAGAAAGATCACAATGGCGCGACAAAATGTCAAGAACAAGCAAAGCCCAAAGGTAATTGGCTCACCGTGATGATTCCTGCTCAAAGAATTCCTGTTGAACCCACAAGGAGCATATTAGGGACCCACGGCAGACACGCTTTTTCCTAATGGAACAAGTATAAGGTTCTTACAATTGATGAACTAACTCGCTATTTATAAATGGTCATCGCTCGCTCCACCTCGTAAACCCTAAGCTTCCAAAGAAGATTTTGCTACTACATGCATGGCGTGCAGTTTCATTTTTCATTATAAATTGTACCCCTAGCAATAATTAATTCTTTTCTGGACATTTTCCTAGCATTGATTAGGCTAGATTAGATTTTATATACTAATAATCCTTGTCAAGAAAAATCGCTGGTAGACGAGTACAGGAGAGACCCATTCTTCAAAGAAAACAAGCTTACGAGGCTTCACCACGCACTATTGGTTTTACGATGTCAGAACACCACAAGCAAAGACTATTGAGCCTTTTTTCACGACAGTCGAACACCGGGTGAGAAACACTGGTGACTTTTCCCCGATGTCGCAGTCACCTATTGTTCAAAGATTTTCTTTCCATCCCCGTATCACCTCCAAACACCATTCCCCATCATTTTATTCCAAACAACCTCATTCAAAGACTTGTTTCTTTGCTTTTCCTTTTCCGCTATCAAAACACCGGCACAAAGAACCTTTCGCTTTTCGCTTTTTCCCCGATGCTGAAACAATCTAATCGCTCGCGATTCTTCATTCTTCCATTTCCCGGCCATTTTTCCATTATTTGATACCAAACAATCTCGGCCCAGCAATTGTTTCGTTTTTCATATCGAAACACTTTATCAAGAACCTTCATTTCTCCTTCACCCTCCATCAGACGAAACAATTCCGGCCCAAAGAATTGTTTCAACTCTTCATATCAAAACACCATTCGTCATTAACCCTTCATCATTCATCCATGATGCCGAACACTACCATTCAGCACTCTTTTGATTTTTCTTCCCATACTCAAACACCGCCATCGTAAATAGTTCTTCATCTATAAGTAATTGTTCGTCTCTTCATTACCAACACCCGCCCACCATCATCCGCTGAAGCTCCTACTTCCCAACGACAAATTAATAGCAGTCGTTGACATCATCGTCACACAAACAAAGATCACGAACAAGCATCAAATCCGTTGGCTGAATAAACCAAAGTGTAAGGCAAAGGTATGTAAAGTAATGTAATCCATTTCTCATTAACTATGGTTTAATGAGAAAAGATTTTCGGCCTTTCAACCATTTAAGACCCATTATTAACCACACTTACTGGGAAGGGCAAGTACACGCCAAATCAATAATATCATCATACCCTCCGATTTCATCACCACCATTTCCATTTCAATTATCCCATGATTTAACCATTACCCTCCCTAAACCCTCGGAAAATCCACCGGTGACTGCTGATACACAAGCTCTTGAAGTCTGATTCTATCAAACCAAGAGCTATGGAGGACCCGTCGTCTGCAAAGAACCCGCCACCTCAGCATTGCTCGAACATTATCCTGTAGCATATGAAATCTTCGCGCAATCAGTTTGGCTCCATTACTTCAGAAGGTCCCAAGGATACAATGAACCACAGTACTACACACTTTGCTAGAAATCTCCAAGAGGATCATCATTCTATTGTCAGTAGGTCCTCAATCTCTCAATAGGGCAAGATAGTCACCTCGCCTCCCTATGGATGGCACTCCATTAAGCCAAATTTAAGCACATCATTGGCGATAGACAAATGTAATTTCTTCCCGGATGGAGAAATCATACCGTGCTGTGGGGTTCAAGAACTCACCACTACCACCCTCGCGGGTCGAGGTTCCGATTTATCAAGAACCAACCGACCATGAGGGTCACTATGTAGTGTATCAGCATGAATTTCCCTTGCTTTCTCATCTAAGACATCGAGACGTTAATATTCCATACTTTTACTGGTCGCCTAAAGAATATATACACCATCGGCCATAAGCAAAGGACCCAACCAATCACTTACCCAATTAATCGACCGGTCTCAATCCACTATCACTAGTGGGTTTTGAAATAATCATCCACCTATAACCTCCAGCATCCAACCAATAAAACCCAAATTCTGTCAAAGCAAACCCCACTAGATTCTCCCAAGATACCTCACAGCTTTCCAACACGACCAACCAGTCCCCCCCTACCATACCGGAATCATCACATACCGCACCCACTCGCCCTTCATCCTAATTGAGGATTCCAAACTGTAAAAATATGCTCCGCCTCTACTTCAATTGATTCGATGAAGTCTCCAATTTAAAACGATCGTAGATCGCACCCTTTCCACCCTTTGTGCGCAAAAGAGAACAAAACCTCAATGAGGCCACCCTGATGACCACTACCCTAGATCCCTCCATGTTCAATTTGAAATCCCGTGAACCATTAATCTCCCCAACCCCGTGACCTTTGCCTATTCTAACCATGGGCCAAATACGTTGTCCCAGACGTACTCTTAAATTGTAACGCCCATCCGCTCACAAAGGGTAAATAAATATTAAGAACTGCTACTCCACCTGCTATTAAATATAAGAACTACCAGTATGGTCGAAACAGGAAATAGCCACGGCTGAACACAAGAACTAGTCGCTGACAATGAAATAGAGCCGCAGGAATTGGAGACCCAAACAAATGATGTTTGGGTCTCCAATTCCTGCAGCTACCCACTCAGTGGCTGAAAACACAAGAACCAACCACTAATACAGAAAGCAAGGGAAATTGAGTTCCTACTGCCGCAGAACACAACACCTGGTCAAAACACAACAACCAAGCATCGATATTGACATTGAAATTAGAATTAGAAGTTGAGGTAACAGACACTACTCTCCTCACATCGAGGTCGAACACAGTATCAAGCACATTCCTTAGTCAGCCTAATAAGAATCCGGGCTTAAGGAGACGACAAAGGATCATAAATAATAAGAACCAAATATCCCCAAATCCAAACCAACAATGGTTTATGTCTCTAAGAAAACAAGTTTTAAAGTCTCAACTCGAAAGGTATCAGCAAGAATTGACCAAGGCAAGGGAAGCATATGAAAAAGACTCCAGTCGGCACGCTCCGAACTAACAACAATCCTCAAGTGTAACTAACTACAGAAATCATATGCAAGAATACATGTGATGCTAATGCGCAAATATTTACTATCGTGCGTATAAGATAGTCTGTCCTACTCGTGAGCAAATGACCTTATTCCTTCTCCTTGAAGTCAAACCGGCTGTAACACAACTACCAGCAGAATCCATCAAGCTCAAAACCAAACCTGCCGCAACACAAGAACCAAAGAAAGTCTCTAGAATCAAGAAAGAAGCCCCACTGTGGTCAACAAGGCTGCGGTAAACAAAAATTGCCCATGGAGGAAGTCACCTCTCCTAGTCAAGACAATCTCTCCACTTGGCGAACAACCAATTTCAAATCCCTCAGCCTAGTCCCACCAATTTAAAATGTCGGGAACTCGACTTCTAATCTGGGATGAATATGCCAAATACAAAAAGTGGAGAAGGAATAGGCCGAAATACAAAGCTCAAAATATGCAAGTACACAGGCAAACTTCGAGGAATCACACTTTCTCAAATTGGGAAGCTTTGGACCCGACACCTATGTGAAATTCGAGAAGCCAAGAAAAAGAACAGAGAATTATAAGATAGAATTATCAAGATCTTTGATATGATGCAGCAACTAATGGCCACAAGGAAACCATCCCGTAACTATTCTTTATTCCTCAAAAAAAGACTCATGTGCCGATTCAAATATAATAGAAGGAAAGCCCTATGAAATCATTTCATCAATAGATTTTATTCAAACTTTGAAGTCAGCTTCTTACCGTGAGATCGCAAGACTCTCCTCTCCGGTGGAGGCATATTTGCTAATGAGGCTATTCGCATAAACGTACCACCTAACATAAATCCTCTTGTCGATGTTCAACTGAAAGCATTTTACTTCCTTCCTCCGTGAATCAAATCCTTTGGCAAGGTAACTTTTCGGCTACCAAGAACAATGAAGACAACCGCCTCCTCTGGATCAGACCAGAACTTCAAAGGGCAGCCATATTCATCGGACAATATCATGCATTCTTAAAGAAAAGGCATGACTGAACATGTCCTACAGCTGCAATCAGTGTTGATTCGTGATTGTGAACGCATCATTAGTGCTATACAGATCCCTGCCCTACATGCTAATAACCTGTTCTGGCAGCACTCGACAGAAAGAAGGTAACAATATAATCCTTTTGGGCCTGCCAACCTAGAAATGAATTTGTGGTACCCGTTACATCCGCCAGCGAGACATTGAAGTTGAAAATTGGATTAAGTACTCACTCATTTTCCTCTCTCGCTGCCTACGTAAAATATCAAATCAGTTACAAAACTGCCTACCAAAGGCGTAAATGGCGCGATGGCAACAAAATGCGTGGAAGTGCAAGGGTCTTAACGCATTTGCATAATACCTTCTACGCTACCTGAGCTCTATTACCCATCGTAGCTCAGATCCGCATCGATTCGCAGTAAGTTGCCCGAGACACAGCAATGCCTCGGTATCGGGGATGTCGGGACTACATATTGTACCTTTTGCCTGTTCCGTCATTGTTATACCCTTCATCACCGTATTTAGACTCATATTATCACATCATCTGATCACCTAAGGTACACAACGCCCTTTCTCATCACTATATGTTTAATTTGAGTCCTTGCATAATACTTTACATTACTTTTGAACCCAACCACTGATTAGAAGTGCATATGTCCATATATTTGCGGCATTAGTATTCGACGATACGAAACACTTAACTATCTAAAGTCGCCGCTTCAAAACACCCGGTCGCCACGAACCGGCAGATAAATAAACACCTGAAAGCTGCTACACAAATTCGAGGATGCATATGTCAAACACGGCGCCTACACGGTTCAAGAATGATGTCGTAAAACATCTAACTGCCACCTTCGTAATTGATGTCGAGACACGTGAGGAGGCCGCCAATTTACGTCAAAACATGAGTCCTGACAGATAGCAGTCAAAGTCGACACAGGACGTAAATTGTGTACTAAAAATAGCATTAGCAGCTATATGAAGAAGCCAGCATAAAGAATTTTCCAAATGTATTAGCATTTCGTTGCATAAGAATAGGACACCCTATGTCGATGAAAGAAGATCCGATTTAGTGTAGATCCGTGATTCATTCCTAATGATTTGTATCGGTTTCAACTCCTTGAAATTGAGGGGAAATCACCATCTCGAGATATCCAACCTTTTATGTACCTAAGAACTTCAGAGAAGTGACGGTTCGATCTTTCCAATTTGTAATGTGATTTCAACAGATGAATAGAAGACCGCTTCGATAATTCGTCTCTAAGCTTTCTTCTCATTATGGTGAATCTTGTGAGAAGGAGGGCCCACCTTCTTCACAAGATTCAATTCCAGGTTGGGAAGTGCGGATTGTTTAATTCCCCGCTTATATTTTGGTTTAACCTGCTAGTTGCCTAAAACATCTGCTTGATGGATTTCATGGGTCGGAAACACTACTCACTGGCCTGAAGTTGGCTTGAATAGAACTCAGCACTTTCTATCATGTCCCACAGGCAGGATCCTAATCACATCTCCACACCACCTGACCTCTCAGCAGTCCGTTCCCACGTTCATGTTAGACAAGGGTTCTGATAAAGGTTCGCCGCATGTAGCTGACCTAACCATCTTGACTTTCAGAGATCTCTTCCAGCTTGTGTTAGTCAGAGATTTGTTCTTCAAGTCCTGTTTCAGCCAGAAGGGACCGCAACACCTTTGTCTTCTCAGAGAACTCTTTTATCCCCGGCCAAGTGTACCTAGCTATAGATTTGGTTAATGTCCCCGTCACCAGAAGGGATCAAGTAAATTAATCTTTGTCTTCTCAGAATCTTTACCCCGCAAGTGTGCTAGCCAAAGATTTGTTTAAAATGTTCCTGCCGCCCAGAAGGGACTGCGAACACTATTCTTCTCAGAGATTTCACCTTCAAGTAGTGTGTTAGTCAGATTGGATTAAGGTTCCTACTTTAAAGGAATAAACCAAAACATCCTACCGCCTACTTTCCTGTGGTTAATCAGAACTGTGTTAGATATCCCTGCTTAGAAAGAAGGAATCAGACTTCCTTGTTCTTTGTAGACTTCAATCTCAAGTATAAATCGTGGTAAGGCTCCAAAGTTCGCTAGATGTAAAGGAACCAAGTGTTTTGTCTGTTAGATAGAGCTTATCGCTTTTCCTCGTAAGATTATCATTTCATGAAAGAGTGTTAGTAATCGAAGTCTCGTTGGCAGAGTATGGGTCATGTTCTCCCGATTACAAGATAGTTGTTCTACCCATTGCAGTGATTCTTTCAAAATGTAATCCGTGATTCTTAATTTGAACTATAAAGAACCGCAATAGGGAGATCTCTTTTTCCGTGATACACCCGTAGCTTCAGCCCACTTCAAAGAAGTTTAGATAGAGTAATTTCTTTACTACAACACTCTGCAAGTCTTTGGAGCAACAACCCTTGTTCTGTCTACTACAACACTAAGTGCTTTTGGAATTGAGCATATATAGTGCGCAGCTATCTTTGAAACAAAAGACTTCCCTGGGTTGATAATTTATGTTTCACTTGGTTGTTTGAAATTAATTAAGCAATTATAGTGACCAACAGTAAGGAAGCAATGCCAAGAGGAAAAAGTACTGGGTCACTTAGGTGTTGTGCATTATGAGAACTTGGGAGAAGAATATCTTGGGGGTATTAAAAGATATATTAAATTTCACTGGTATGATCAAATATTTGCTACCTCGCCTAACTCCAATTTAAGAAATAATAGACATTGTATTGTTAATCATGGTGTTGTGTTTGTTCCTTCTAGATAATGGATGAGAATCTCTTTTGATATTTTAGAGATGTTGAAATCCCATAAGAAAGGAATTCAAAGGGAAACTGTGAACAAATTTGGATACATTGTAGAGGAAACTAGGGTGCGGGATGTGCTTTCTACTTTATTGATCAAATTTAATATGCACCCATGGATCACGATCGTATGCATAGGAAAGAAAAAAAACAATGATGGATATTATATCACCCTCTGATTATTGTGCAAAATAGATATAAATGTTGTAGTGCCAAGGGTGTAAGTGGTAAGGTTTCAAGCTACTTGCTTGGAAATGATATTGTTAATTTGGCATAGCCCTTTGCACCAGGAGAATACCAATTTGTTTTGATGTATAGTAACTCCAATAAACACAATGAAGTCAACCCTACCCATATTGTACTCTTTTGGATGCTTATGAGTCCAAATGGATTCTCCGAAATCGGCCAAGCTCAAAAGAAGAGATTGGGAGGAAGTGGCAAGGAAAGTTTCTACTAGTAGTTTTGGAATTAAATTACACAAGACATAATCACAATGTAAGAACAAGATCCATTCTATGGAAGGTAGGAGTTGAAGAATATTTGTTTCAAAGTTGAGAGTAGAAAACTTGCTAAGGGAATTTCTACAAAAAATAGGGGTATCCAAAATTTTGGGTCAATTTTGACATCTTTCCGAAAGGCATCAACCATACACTTTTCTTCCATGGGGACATGCAAGGTATTAGGAATGGGGGAGATGTTGGGTCTCCAATTTGATGCTATTTTCACTGCCAAATACTTTCATTTTGACCTTTTCACCTTGTCACCATTCCTTTCATCGTGTTATATCGATAATTTTAATGGAAATGTCATCTAGAGATTGCAAAGTAATCATGTTATTGATTTAATGAATTTTCCATTTTTTTTAATGAATCAAAAATATTAAGATTCATTTTGTTGCTAATGATGGTATTGAATAGTTTGAATCATGTAACACATATATGGATCTGGTAACCCGCCTCCATGTTCGGCATATCTGCATAACTTCAGGAGAAATTATAGAACTTGGGTTTTGTTGCTAACCCTTGAAATATGGATCCTTGTTATTCAAAACATACCCATGTCAATTCTCCAAGCCTCCAGGTCATGATCAAAGTTTCAATCAGAAAATACAATAGTTTCTAGGAAGTAATATTCCCACGCAATTTCCGAGTTGATGAGGACAAATTTCGAAAAACTAAAACATGGGTTTTGTATAGAATGAGCCATTTTGAATAATCGATGGACAAATTTTGCAGAAGAGGCACAGTTGGGGTATAAGACTGATTTTCTAATATAGGTTTTCCTAGTTTTTGTGTGCAGATGGTTTCCCAAAAATGTGAAAATTGTTTGAATGAATTATGAGTTTGGGGGATTCTGTTCCATTCTCCTCCACTACTCCTTTGTATAAATGTGCAATCAATATTGTGGGAGAGGGGGACATTTTAGTGCTACATTACTATGTTTCATGTATTGCTGAAATTCAATATTTTAACACAAATTTTTCATGTTGATGTTCCAAGGACAAATTCAATATATATATTGTTCATACTAGTTTAATTTCAGAGTAGTTTATTTATGTTCTTAATCAAATAGTGGGTAACTCTTTCTTTTATTTTTTGAATGATGTGTGTGGAATTGGAATATTCACCAATACTGAGAGGGGGGTGAATTAGTATTGAACACTTTTTACCAATTTCAATCACAACATTAACTTATCAATTATTCCATTAAATTATGATTACATTTAACATATCATAAACATATAACCATAAAAAATGCATCACATCATACACATATACACAATACACTAGTATTTTACATGGAAACCCAAATGGGTGAAAACCACAAAATTATTTCTTATATATCAAGGATTAAATTCATAGGAAGCACCAAGTTCCAAATTCTCTAGCACCAACTATAAGGAGGCTCCAACCCCCTATTTGCAGGCTCCAACCTGAAGGAAGCTACAACTCCCTGAATTCTCTAGCTCTAAGTGGAAGGAGGCTCCAAAACCCTAATTTAAAGACTCCAACCTTAAGGAAGCCCCAAATCCCTATATTCTCTAACTCCAACTATAAGAAGGAGGCTATGACCCCCTGAGTTAAAGGCTCTAACCTAAAGGAAGATCCAACTCACTGTATTCTTCAGCCCCAACTCGAAGGAGGCTACAACCCCCTTTCCTTGTCTCTTCCTTTCACCCTGAAATATAAGTGTAGGCTCAACCTATCATCGACATTATCACTAATAATCAACATATCATTGATCATCATTGTCCATGATAATCAACCTTTAACTATCATCATCCAAATTGATCGAAATGTGTTTCGTCTTGGAGTGCATCACTGGATTATTTGAGATACTTATGGAACTTGTGTTATCACAAAGTATCATAACGGGCTCATCATATTCAATCTAGATATCCTTCAAATTTTGTTTCATCCATAGAACCTAAGTACAACATGTTTCTTATACAATATAATCTGCTTTTGTTGTAGACAAAGATATTGATGATTGTTTCTTGCTTAACCATGATACCAGATACTCACCAAAGTAGAAATTTTCTCCACTTGTACTTTTTCTATCATCTATGTTACCTTCCCAATCTACATCTATGTAGGAAAAAAGAGATAAATCATCCCCTTTTTGATACATTAATCCAAACTCTTTTGTACCTTTTAGATATCTGAATGTCCTCTTCACTGCCATAACATGTGATTCCTTTGGTATTTCTTGAAATAATGAAACGTATCCAACTTCCTGCATTGCATCCAGTCTAGAAGATGTCATATAGAGTAAGATTCCAATCATTGATCTATACAGTCTCTAGTTTTCATATTTAGAATCATCATCCTTATTCAACTTGCAATTGGTCCGCATAGGAGTACTGATTGTTTTTAATCTTGCATTCCAAACCTTTTTAGCATTTATATGATGTACTTGGTCTGAGAGATGAAGATACCTTTGTTTCTCTGACATATTTGTAGTCCCAAAAAGAAATACAAATTTACAAGCAATGACATCTTGAACGCATTATGCATGTCTTTGGAAATTTTTTAACTCATCTTGTCATCATCACTTCCAAAAATAATATCATCAACATAAAATTCAATTAAAAGGATACTATTGTTGGATCATGTTTTCATTGATGCCAATGGTTTGATTGATTGATGTCAAGTGATTTATTGATGCCAAAGGATTGATTGATTTCAAATGAAATATGTATTGTCCTTGATGAAAATGGATATATGTCAAGTATATGATGCATATCATGTCATGCATAGATGAATATGGATCAATGAGTTGTCATTGATACATGATCCAAAGATGAAGATGGATCAATGTGATTTCTTTGATATATGAAGCATAGTTATATTGATCATTATAGTCTTATCATGGTTGATAAGGTGCACAAATGGATGAACTCCAAAGTGGTCCCCTTGTGGTGAAATCCCTCACGGGAAGACTCTTTACTGTTGAGTTATCCTAGAAGAATGGCTGGAGAACCCATGTTTTATTGTGGAATAATGAGATGAATATCAATGAAGTTGTTGGTGAAACTATCCTAGATGGATAGTGTTTGTCATGCCATTTCCGATGTTATATGGAATGTCACATAACTCCTCATGTTTTGAGAGTTATGGCCTTACAAAGTTGGAGGATCCTCATATGAAGGCTTGAAGCCCCAAAAGGTCAAAGAAGTCAAAGTGATTGAAAATAAGAAATCATTATTTAAATGATAAAGTAAAGTGACAAAGTCAGGAAGGATTATTTAAATAATAAAGTGAAGTGACAAAATCAAAGAAGATTATTTAAATGATAAAGTGAGTTGACAAATTCGAGGAATATTTAAATGATAAATTAATGGAGAACTTTCTAATTATGGAAAGTGGTTAACCCTAAAATGAGGAAAATAGGTTAAGTAGCCTAGAAATGGGTTAAGTGACCTAGAAGATGAAGAGTATAAATAAGAGGCAAGGGTCTCTTGTGAAATGTACATTTTGGGGAGAACATATTGTGTATCTTTGATGAGCATCTTGAGTGTATCTCTTGTGCATCTCTTGAGCATGTATTGAAGATCTATTCTGAGAGAGAGAGAGTATGGAGGATCTCATGGATGCATCAAATTTTCAGCAAGTCTGAGATCATGAAGGTGAAAGTTCTGGAAGTTCAGAAACCCTAATTTCTGAGGCGTACACAGGTTGATAGTGTATTAGGGTGCATACGTATGCGGGATGATAGTGTATTATGGTGTGTATATGTTGGAAAAACCATGGAAACTTGAAGAGATGAAGATGCAGAGGTTCTAGATTCTGAGATCAAGCTCCCAGAAAGGTCTACAGTGCTTAGATACATCATATCTATCCATTGGTCCAAAAGGTATGGTCACATAGTTGTCTTGATGGATACTCTTGTTTTTTGTGTGGTGAATGCTTAAGGCATTCATGGTATGGTTGTTGTGGTTTGTGTTGGTTGATGGAGTGAGAAACACTCTTATGAATTAGTTCTAATATGATTTCTATAGTATGTTGATTGTTTATACACAATTGAGTAGCATTCATATTGTATGGTTTAGGAGCATGAGTAAGAGCTTGGATGTGTTGTGACTGGCTATGGGTCAGATTAGAAAGTGAAAGACAGAAGAGAATGTTATTTCAAGTTGGAGAGGTTCTGAGTGTGTGATGAAAAGTAAAACCCTAGTTTCTCAGAAGTATACACAGGATGTAGTATAGACTGGCCACATACATATGCAGGTTGTACTACTGGTAGGATGCGTACATACGCATGTTGCACTGTTGATAGGTCGCGTACCTGTGACAGATTGATATCTATTGAGGATTTTTGCCTCATCTCAGTTGGTGTTGAGGATGTAAGTTGAGTCTTGCATGTTAGATATGGTGATCTTGTAGAGTTGTGCTCTTGTAGAGTTGTACTCTATTCATTTGTTGCTGATAAACCCAATGATTGAAGTCCGTAATAAAAAGAAAATTGTACATACATAGTGTGTTCTTTGTGTTCCTTGTGGTGATGATTTGTTGATGATATATTGTTGATATATGTTCACATCTAACTGATTATAAATGACAGTAATAAGTAATGAGTAAATGGTGATTGCTAACTAATGATTTTTGTGAAGGGGGAGTTTTGGAAAAAATATCCCCACACTCATTCACCCCCCCTCTAAGTGTGGTCGGTGTGTCCAAAAAATGGTATCAAAGGGGGCCTTCACTACAAGCCTTAAAAAGCTTGAAGGAGATACATAGACACAAAAATGGATGATGATGTTCCAATCCTTGATGAGGAAAACTATTCTACTGGGAGAATAGAAATAAGAGTGCATTTGAAAGAGATGGGAGCAGGTATTTGGAAGGCAACCATTGGTGGATCAGTTTCCTTGAACAACAAGTCAAAGTTTGCAACTGAAAGGGAAGGAAAGAAGAATGATGCATTGGCTCTCAAGACCATTCTTAGTGGACTCTCAAGTCCTATCGAAGAGAGCATGGGACAATGCACTACCGCCAAGGATCTATGGATAAATCTAGAGGAGACATACCAAAGCAAGAAGAAATATATTGAAGACAACTCCATCAAGAAAAATGAAGGTAAAGAATCTCCAAAAACTCTTGGATGAATTATTTCTAAATACGATGATGTTGGAAAAAAGTAAGATCTTGAAGACATTTCAAATGAAGGCAAAGAATCATGTGATGATGTTGACAAAAGGGAAAACCTTGAAGGTAAATAATCTCCACAAACCCTTGATTGCAATAATTCAAAATGTGATGATGTTGAATTTTTCTCTACAAGTGAAGAAGAAAATCTAGAAATACTTTGTATAAAATCAATTGATTATTATCCCATGGAAGAAGTAGAAGAAAAACTATTGGAGCTTAAAGAGAAAGTTGAAAGAGGTCTATATGAATATAGCAATGATCATTATTATATAGACTATATATATCTTTCAGATAACACTAAGAAGTTTCTTAAGAAGAGTCAAAGGAACATCTTGAAGTTAAAGGAAATGCTCAAAGAATAAGAAGAGAGTAATAAGACTCAATTAGAATAAAAGGAAGAAGAGATCACAAGACTAAAGAATGAAAAAGAAGATAAGAAGGTATATGATGAGATTAACAAAAGCCTTGAAACTATTGTCCATCTTAAGACCCAAATTGAAGAAGCCAAAAGGGTAGAGGAACTATTGAATAATCAAATAAATGAAAAGGAAGAGTCATGTCATAAGTTAGAAGCCGAAGTTGTTGATATTATAAAGAAAGTAGATAATTCAAACAAATTCTTGAATAGCTCACAAATCTCGAACGATATCTTGGAAAGTCAAAGATCACCAAATGATAAATCAAGTATTGGATACAAGAAAGAAGCTACACATGTCGAAGCAAGCACCTCAAAGAAGAATGAGGTAATTCCCTCAAATGATGAAGACAATGTTTCCACAAAAGGCAAGGAAAGTTTCAAAAGAACAAAACAAGGAAGACTTCAAGAAGCCATCTTTACACCTCAAAGAAAATGGACACCAAAGAAAAGGTATGAAAGTGTTTTTCATGGTCAATGTTATTCATGTAATCAATATGGTCACAAATATTTGGAATGTAGATCTTATGCAAGGAGAGATAATGGAAGATTTCATAACACCATAAGGTGTTGGAGATGTGATCAAGTAGGACACATTTTTGTTCACTGTCACAACATGAGATGCTACAATTGTAGTGGATTTGGCCACAAATCCCAGGATTGTTGGAACACAAGAGGAAAGTTCATGATGAGGACTTCACATAGCATGACTAGAAGAAGGAATGAAGTAAGGAAGGGAGACATATTTGAAAAGATGGAAGCTCAGAGCTCAAGTTCTAAGAAGCAGGGACACCTTCAGAAGTGGGTGAAGAAGACTGAGCAACCAGAGAAGAATGGAAGCCTTAAAGAAGCTCAAGTGTGTCATCTACTGAATAATACACGGGTGACAGTGGTATTAGTTGCGTACATATGCAGGCTGATATTGAATAGGTCATGTACATACGCGAACTATTGTGAAACAGGTCGTGTATATGTGGTAAATCCTTCAGAAAGGAGCTATTCACATGGGTTGCAACTTGATGTAATGATATAACTCTGTGTTGCAGGGTCTGACATGGTTTGTTTCAGGTTTTGACACTGTTTTTTGCAGGTTTTCATGATTCTATATTGTATTATGTAATGTGATGATAAAAATTAATGAAAGGCTAGCTTGGATTGAGGCATGTACTAATGAAGAACAATGTCGGGTATGAAAGTGAAGTTATGGAACCTTGGTTATGTGATATATCATGATGATGCTAGCTAGAGATGTCATTGATCTATTTGAATCATACTACTAGCACATGTGTTGTTGGATGTTTAGTATTTGTTGTAGTGAATGGAGGATTGAGGCTAATCTGTTGGAGTACATGGATGGTATATATTTGAGTTTCATTGATATATCTTATGATGTATTATTGAAGCATTTTTTGGATATATTGGCTCATGCATTTGGCATATGGTGGGACTACATATTGGGACATGTGGTCGGTGAGTTGATGAGTTGATCATTTTGTACATCATTGATGATCTATAGTTGATGTGTGATTGGTACATTTCTAGTACATTGGTAGAGGCACCTACTAGAAGTTTGATTGGCACATATTTTATAGGAGGATTTGACATACATGTATAAGGATTCATCATGTTGTGGTATTGGTGCATGGTTGATGTACTTTCTTGGTACAAATATTGATACATGTTTATACACTCATATATGGCATATGCTTGATGATAGTACACCATTGGTATTACTTGATTAGCACAACAATTGGTATTTGTTGGAGATATATGGTTATGGTACTTGGTTCATGATGGAGACATATCATGAGTGATATGACACTTGTTTGGTATATTGGTAGATGCACATTGTTTGGCATGTTGGTAGATGCACATGGTTAGCATGGTTGGCATATTGGTAGATGCACATGGTTGGCATATTGGTAGATAGCACATGTTGGCATATGGTTGATACATTCCATTGATGAGATCTTTTGGCACATTGTATGATGTTAATGTACATGGTTGATGTACATGGGTGTTGTGCATGATGAGCACACATTTTGGTACAGGAAGTACTTGGTTGATATTTTGCTCATGATTCTCTATTTTTGACATATATTTTGCTTCATGATGTTTGGTATAACATGAGTTTTATGCATGAACAGGTCCAAGGATCGTTATATGGTATCATATTGTTAATCTTGCAGAGAATATAGGGGAACAAATACCCATAGGGGGAGTCATTCTTCTTCCCATGGTTGTAGGAGAAAATAAGAGCCCTATACTTGAAGAAAGAGCACATAGGCATAGTTCCAGGGGGAGCAATGGTAACAGGGGGAGTATGAGAGATGTATATTCAGCATTAAATCATAGTGATATCCCTTGCTCAAAAGGGGAGAGATTATTCAAAGGAAGATCAAAGAAATTCAGATAGGGGGAGCATCCCCAAGGATAGTTCAAGCAAGGGGAGAAGCCCCAAGGGGAGAAGGACCCTTTGCCATTGTTGTCAAAGGGGGAGAGATAATCACATTGATGTGATTGATGTTTATTGATGAGGAGAGATAGTCACATTGATATGTTTGATGACTATTGATATAGAGCATACCTTGTCTACATGTTGACATCAATTTTAGTATTGCCAGCAATTCCAAAGGGGGAGATTGTTGGATCATGTTGTAATTGATGCCATTGGTTTGATTGATTGATGTCAAGTGATTGATTGATGTCAAGTGATTGATTGATGCCAAAGGATTGATTGATGTCAAATGAAATATGTATTGTCCTTGATGAGAATGGATAGATGTCAAGTATATGATGCATATTATGTCATGCATAGATGAAGATGGATCAACGATTTTTCATTGATACATGATGCAAAGATGAAGATGGATCGATGTGATTTATTTGATATATGAAGCATAGTTAGATTGATCATTATAGTCTTATCATGGTTGATAAGGTGCACAAATGGATGAGATCCAAAGTTGTCTCGTTATGGTGATATCCCTCATAGGAAGACGCTTTACGGTTGAGATATCCTAGAATAATGGTTGGAGAAACCATGTTTGATTGTGGAATAATGAGATGAATATCAATGAAGTTGTTGGTGAAACTATCCTATATGGATAGTGCTTGTCATGTCATTTCTAGTGGTATGTGGAATGTCACATAACTCCTCATGGTTTGAGAGTTATGGCCTTAGAAAGTTGGAGGACCCTCATATGAAGGCTTGAAGCCCCAAAAGGTCAAAGAAATCAAAATTCTTGAAAAGAAGAAATCATTATTTAAATGATAAAATAAAGTGACAAAGTCAAACAGGATTATTTAAATAATAAAGTGAAGTGAAAAAATCAAAGAAGATTATTTAAATGATAAAGTGAGGTGACAAAGTCAAGGAGGAATATTTAAATGATAAAGTAATGGAGAACATTATAATTATGGAAAACGGTTAACCCTAAAATGAGGAAAATAGGTTAAGTAACCTATAAATGGGTTAAGTGACCTAGAAGATGAAGAGTATAAATAAGAGGCAAGGGTCTCTTATGAAATGTACATTTTTGGGAGAACATATTGTGTATCTTTGATGAGCATATTGAGTGTAGCTCTTGTGCATCTCTTGAGAATGTATTGAAGATCTATTCTAAGAGAGAGAGAGTATGGAGGATCTCATGGACGCATCAAAGTTTCAGCAAGCCTGATATCATGATGGTGAAAGTTTCAGAAGTTCAGAAACCCTAGTTTCTGAGGCATACGCGGGTTGATAGTGTATTAGGGTGTGTATATACTGAGTTATATGTGGGCTATCAGTGTATTAGGGTGCATACATGTTGGAAAAACCATGGAAACTTGAAGATATGAAGATGCAGAGGTTCTAGATTCCGAGATCAAGCTCCCAGAAAGGTCTACAGTGCTCAGAAACATCAGATCTATCCATTGGTTCAAAAGGAATGGTCACATAGTTGTCTTGATGGATACTCTTATTTTTTGTGTGGTGAATGCTTAAGGCATTAATGGTATGGATGTTGTGGTTTGTGTTGGTTGATGGAGTGAGCAACACTCTTATGATTCAATGTCGATATGATTGTTATAGTATGTTGATTTTTTATACATGATTGAGTAGCATTCATATTGTATGGTTGAGGAGCATGAGTAAGAGTTTGGATGTGTTGTGACTGGATGTGGGTCAGATTGGACAGTGAAAGACAGAAGAGAATGTGATTGCAGGTTGGAGAGGTTCTGAGTGTGTGATGAAAAGGAAAACCCTAGTTGCTCAGAAGTATACGTAGGTTGTAGTATACATTGGCCGAGTATATATGTGGGTTGTACTACTGGTAGAGTGCGTACATACGCATGCTGCACTACCGACAGGTTGCATACCTGTAACAGATTGATATCTATTGAGTATTGTTTCCTCATCTCAGTTGGTGTTGAGGGTGTAAGTTGAATCTTTCATGTTAGAGTTGGTTCTCTTGTAGAGTTGTACTCTATTCAGTTGTTGTTGATAAACCCAAGGATTGAAGTCCATAATAAAAATAAAATTCTACATACATCTTGTGTTCTTTTTGTTCCTTGTGGTGATGATTTGTTGATGATATGGTGTTGATATATGTTCACATCTAACTGATTATAAATGACAACAATAAGTAATGA
>SNQJ01S0017478.1:57811-73627 GCA_010110895.2 Picea sitchensis
GTCCCCTTATGGTGAAAGCCCTCATGGGAAGATGCTTTATGGTTGAGTTATCCTTGAAGTATGGTTATGATTATATGTGGAATAATGAGTTGAAGATCAATGAAGTTGTTGGTGAAACTATCCTATATGGATAGTGCTTGTCATGTCATTTCTAGTGGTATGTGGAATGTCACATAACTCCTCATGGTTTGAGAGTTATGGCACTACGAAGATGAAGGACCCTAATATGTGGGCTTGAAGCCCCAAAAGGTAAAAAAAAAGTCAAAGATATTGCAAAGAAGAAATCATTATTTAAATGATAAAGTAAAGTGACAAAGTCAAGAAGATTATTTAAATAATAAAGTAAGGTGACAAGATCGAGGAGGGGGATTTAATTAATAAAGTAACGGAGAAATTTCTAATTATGGAAAGTGGTCAACCCTAAAATGAGGAAGTAACCTAGAATTGGGTTAAGTGACCTAAAATAGGTTAAGTAACCTAGAAGATGAAGAGTACAAATAAGAGGCAAGGGTCTCTTGTGAAGTGTATCTTATATAGATCTTTTGTGTGTATCTCTTGAGTATGTATTGAAGATCTATTCTGAGATAGAGGAGATATGAAGGATCTCATGAACACATCAAGTCTCGGCAAGGTCTGAGATCATGATGGAAAAAGTCTTGGAAGTTCAGAAACCCTAGTTTATGAGGTGTTGTTGGCCCTTGACCAAGTTTTGGAGAACATTGGTCACGTTTGACCAAATTTTGGGACTTCAACAAGCTGGTCAAAGACGGAGCGCCCAGGCAAAGTGGAGATCACGAGATCTTGCCCCCTTTTGCGGGATTTTTGGGTGTAAGGGTTTATGTAACGGGTATGGGATCTTGGCGCATGGGTTTACCCATGCTTAGGCCCCTTCTATAATATATAAATAGAAATCTAGGCGATGTAAGAAAAAAGGAGTTAATAATTGACTTAGTGCATGAATAGTTGGCTCTATGCAAGATCGTGTTGAGACTTGCAGAGCTAAGTGCAAGTGATTGTATGAAGGCTATGTGATTACTAGGAGTTGGCTTTGTTCCTTGACCTAACAAGGGGAAGGAGGATCTGGCGAGGTGTACGCAGATCTCTTGTCCTATGTGGAGTTGGGTTTGTGGCTCTATGCATGTAAGAAGATTGGATGAAGATAGTAAAGAAGAAGAAGAGTTGGTGGACGTAGCCCCACACTGGGTGAACCATGTATATCCTATGTTATGGTGGCTTTATGCAATAGGGATGATACGTTAGTGATGTGATTTATTCTTAGTTTTGTAATCTTTATGTATGTTAGATGCATCTAATGTAGTAGATTAGTGCTTAATAATGTGAATGAATGCTAGATCTTCTTGATGCTATGTGTTGAACAGTTAGATGTGATTAGGTCTTGATGAATACTGTGTTGTTCTGTAATTAGGGTTTTGACATGCGATGTGAATACAGGTAAAGGCTAATGAATTTTAATTGGTAAGTTCTCTGTTAAGTATTGTGATCAAAGATCTATGTCCCAGATAGGTTGTAGACACTTGAGTCCTGCAACCCCCTGTGCCTCTACCTCGGGTGAGACTTCATCTACTTCGCAGGAGTTGTTGAAAGGTTCCATAGTTAGGGTTTTGTTAGTGCATTGTTGAAGCGTTGAGCCCTGGGTATGCCCCTATGTGCCAACAAATGGTTCCATTGTCGGGACACTGAAACTGTGATTGTTGGGAACTAAAGAAAAGAAAAACCTCTATGCGTAGATCTATTGTTGTGGTGCGCAGTATTCTACTTGACTTGTGAATCTCTATGCTAAAAAGGGAATTGGATCTGAAGAAAAGAGGTAAGATCTTAAATCTTTGTGCTCTGATAAAGGTAAGATAAGTGGAAATTTTTGTTTCAAAAGAATGGATCTAGGTACGCTAGATAGATTTTGTCCTAGTCTAAAAACTAGGGCACAATTAGAAGAAAGAATATTTGATGTGAATAAATCTGATAAAAATAATGAAAGATATGTTATTCCTATGCATAGAAAGGATTTTTGGACTAACAAGTGGATGCAAGACCCTAGAGAGAATTTTTTCCAGGTTCGACAATGTGATCCTAGTGTGTAGTACATGAAATATTGGGGATCATTTAAGAGAAAGAGGGGATTGACTCTTTGTTATAATTGCAGAAGACCGGGACATCTTTCTAAGAAATGCCCTGGTAGAGGCCCTATTTGTCTTTGTTGTAAAGTCGTTGGCCATGAAGTTTTGGACTGCCTTAGAATGGTTGCTAAAGTTGAAATGATGAATATGAGACAAGAAAACCATGAGGAAGATCAAGAGACTAAGAATATGCTAGAACACTAGAAAGAACCAGAGACTATAATATTGCAGATGAAATAAACACTGAATGATCACAGAGACATCAGTTTATNTTGAATTATAATACACTCATCACTTCACTTTATTATTTACCTTTTAAAATCTCTTAAACCACTTTGACTACTTTGACCTTTTGGGGCTTCTAGATGACATATGAGGGTCATCCAACTTCGTAAGGCCATAACTCTCAAACCATGAGGAGTTATGTGACGTTCTACATACCACTAGAAATGGCATGAAAAGCACTATCCATATAGGATATTTTCCCTAAAAAAACAACTTTCCTTCATCTCATTATTCCACAATTAAGCATGGGTTCTCTTACTCCACAAAGTGTCTTCCCGTGAGGGCTTTCACCATAAGGGGACCACTTTGGATTTCATCCATATTTACTTCTTATCAATCATGACAAAACAATAATGAGTCATATTTACATCAAAAAATATTGGGTCCATTACCCAAGCCTTTGTGCTACGGGGCTTTCTTCAAGGTTTGACATCAATGACAACCAACCTTAATCAACACCTTCTTCAACCTTCAAACATAGTTTTACTTTTCTGACAGCTGAAATCCTTCTGGCTACTCAATGCATAATTCTTCTTCTAAATATCCATTTAGGAAGGATGACTTTACATTCATCTGATACACTTTGATATTTTTGGAACATGCATAATCTAGAACTAACCTGATTGCTTTCATTCTGGAAACTGGGGCAAAGGTCTCTTCAAAATATATACCTTCAACTTGAGCGTATCCTTTACATACCAATATTTCTTTGTTCTTGGTAACATGTCCATCCTCATTCAATTTGTTTCTGAAGACCCACTTTTTACCGATCTCATTCTTGTTCTTTGGCCTTAGAACTAGTTCCCAAGTCTCATTCTTCTCTATCTGATCGAACTCTTCATCCATAGATTTGATCCTTTATTCATCCTTGTTGGATTCTTCAAAAATTATTGGCTCAATTGTGGATAACAGTGCTAGGTGTTGTTGTTCTGGTGAATGTATTCTTCTTTGAGTTTCAAATCCTACATATTTATTTCCAATGATCTGTTCTGAAGGATGATTTTTATACACTCATATTCTAGGTGTCTTTGGAGGTACTTGAAGATCTTGTTGTTCTTGTTATGATTTTTTCTTCTCTTCTTATTCATACGATTCTTCATCTACTTATTCTTCTTTCAAATATTCTTCATGATCTTGTTCCAATGAATCTTTTATTCTTTCTTTTATCTTTTGTCCACCTGTCTCATCAATCGTCACATTGATGCTTTCCACTATTCTATTGAGTCTTAAATTGAAACATTTGTATGTTTTTATTTTTCTTGAGTTCCCAACCAGTATGCATTTATCAACTCGAGAGTCAAATTTTCTAATCTTGCCATGTTCTCTCTTGATATAGAATTTTCTTCCAAACACTCTAAAATGATTCACATTTGTTGGTATTCCTTTCCAAAGCTCATAGGGGATCTTATCACTGTTATTTCTTAGCATTCCCTTATTTTGGATATTAAATATGTATGTATTGCCTGCACCCATAAGATATCTTTCAACTTGTAGTCTTTCAACATGGTTCTGGCCATTTCTTGCATTGTTATGTTCTTCCTTTCGAAAACTCCATTTCGATGAGGTGTCATGGTTGCTAAGAACTATCTCTTTATCCCATGTTCTCTATAGAAATCTATGAATTCCTTTGATGCAAACTCTCCTCCATTTCCAAATCTCAAACACTTGATTTTTTATTCAGTTTCAGTTTTCACCATTTCCTTATATATCTTGAAGTGTTCAAATGCCTCTAACTTCTTACTCAGAAAGAAAACTGCAATAATCCTTGTGTAGTCATCAACTAGTAGCATAAAGTATAGTTCTCCATTCAATCCCTTTTCTCTTTTTGGTCCACACATATCTATAGGTACAATCTCTAGTGGTTTTGTTGTGGAGTATTCCTTTGATTTGAATTTGGTCCTGGTTTGTTTTCCCTGTAGACAATGCTTACATAAAGTGTTTTCTGGCTTCGAGATCTCAAGCATTTCTCTTACTACTTCCCTTGTGCTTATTTTGACAATATTATCAAAATTAATGTGACGCATTTTTTTGTGTCAGAGCCAACTTTCATCATCCTTTCCTAGGCAACATATTTCCTTTCCAATTTGATTTATTACATATATGTTTCTTGGAGTTCTTTTAGTTGTAACCACCAACTTTCCTGGTCCTTCTTTCCTTATATCACATTTCTTTGAGTCAAACACAAGTTTATTTCCTTGATCACACATTTTATTTACACTTAGTAGATTGTGCTTCATGTCTTCGACCAATACTACATTTTTTTCCTTGGCATCCTTGTTTCCAATCTTGATTGTACCCTTTCCTATGATTATGGTTGAGTTGTCATTTCCAAATGAAATTGATCCATCTATTTTCTTTTTCAGAGTTAGAAATCTATCCTTATCACATGTCATGTGATTTGAGAAACCACTATCAACATGCCATCCATGTTTCTTATTGATCATGATTCCTTACCCGTATCCTTTGTGGTTCCTACTTAGACTATTGATATTCTTCTTTGGTTCTCTTGGAGGAATAGTCAGTCTGCAATCTTTGGCCATGTGACCAATTTTTTTTCATTTGTATCATTCTACTTCATTATTCAAGGATTCAAATTTGTTGTAGTTTTTTCTATGTTCTTCATGAGGTCTTCTTAGATAAGAATTTATTTTGTAGACTTCATAGTTGCTTATGATCTTGTTATTGGATCTACAATTCACAACTTTGTGCCCAAAGTTATTGCATGAATAACATAAACCAAGAAAAAGAGTTTGATACCTAGGGGTGGGAGATATTTTGAATGGTGATGCTCTTATGAATCCTTCTTCTTCTTGAGGTATTTTCCTGCTAATTCTGAATTCAGAATCTTCTAGGTGCTACAGTGTCTCTGTAATATTCTTATTGGATATTCTTTTTGTCTTCAATTTTAGGAGAGACTCTAACTATTTTTGCATAACTTCTTTGTTCTGCTTCTTATTTTGTTGTTTTGGAGCTCGAGCCTTTCTCTATCTGTTTGCATCCAAGTACGAATTTGTCATATTATGGACTTTGAATACTAATGATCTCATCCATATTATGGTTTTGTTCTATTGCATGTCCTTCATCTAAAGATGTTTTCTTGGAGTGACTATTTCTACTTCCAACCAGTCAATCATCTTGTCCTTCTCTTCCAACTGATTTGTGAGTTCTTCTTTAATTATTTTGTCTTCTTGTACCTGGATTTTTTACTTCATGATCATATGCTCTACCTCTTCTAAGTTGGAATTCTAAGAACCTTCTTTCCTCTTTAGTTCTACCTTGAGTGACTTGATTTTCTTTCTTTCATTCATTATCTCTTCTAAGGAATTCATCAATTCTGATCTGAGATCAACTTCTCATTCTTCTTCAAAATGTTCTTCAGAATATTTTACTTCCATGAAGAGTAATCTTTTTGTATCATTATCACTATCTTCATCCTCGTTTGATGAATTGTCTTCCTTGGTGCATACATGTTTCTTGAAGAAATTTTTTTTTTTCTTCTACCCTTTTGATTTTTCTTTTTCTTCTTAGGATCTTGTTCTTCATCACTTTCATTATTCTTATGGGGACATTTAGAAGAAAAATGACCAATACCACCATAATTAAAACATTTCAATGGAAGCATACCTTTGTATTTATTGGTTCTTCTTTGCAACTTTCTTACGAATTTTTTCATTTCTTCATCTTCCTTTGAATCATCGTTGCAGCTACAATCTGACTTTGGCTTTTGCTTTCTCTTTTTCTTTTTCTTCTTGGATTCTTTGAATGTTGGTTCCTTTGTGACCGGTTTCTTCTATTCTATTCTCATTTCATATGAAATGAGTATTCCATGTAGCTCATCCATTCTCAAGGTGTCTAGATTTGTTCTCTCTTCTAGGTCTAAAATATTTGGATCAAATCTCATAGGTAGAGACTTTAGTATCTTTTGAATGATGATTGGTTCCTTCATCTCTTCTCCCAGACCTCTAATAGTATTCACTATTTCATCAAATCACATAAAGTAGGCTACAATGTCTTTGTCTTCCTTCATCATCAATTGTTTGAACTTATCTATAAATTTTTGGATTTTATCTCCCTTGACTTTAGCATCTCCTTCATAAATATTTTGAAGCTTATCCCATAGTTCCTTTACAGAATCGCAATGCATAACCTTAAAAAATATTGAATTAACAAGATTGTTTAGAATAGTACCTTTAGCCTTTGATTTATTTTCTTTGAGTTTCTTTCAATCCTTGTTTGTTGGGGGAGTGGTCGGTGATTTGTATCCATATACTATTGCTCACCATACATCAAATCCTTGTTCCTGTAAAATGTTTTTCATCCTTATACTCCAGAATCCATAATTATGATCGTCAAATATCGGTGCTCCAATCTTACAATATTCCATGATCTCTTTCCAGTGGTTAGATTGCTTCTTGAAGGACCTACTCTAATACCAATTGTTGGAATACTGAGACGAGGGGGGTGAATCATTATGATAACTTTTATTACTTTTAACCCCAATGTATATTTTTCAACAATGTTCAACATTTTAGATTTAGCATTTAATATATATCATGAGTAGTATAACCATAAGTGGTTTCACATGAACAATATCACATCAAATTCACAGTACACTAGAATTTACGTGGAAACCCAAATGGGAGAAAACCACAAAATGCTTCTCTTATATGTCAACATAATGCATTCATTGGAAGCACCAACTTCCCAATTTTCTCGCTGCAACTGGAAGGAGGCTACAACCCCCTATTATCAGGATTCAACCCGAAGGAAGTTGAAAATCTCTAAATTATTTGGCTCTAATGAAAAGGAGGCTACAACCCCCTGAGTTATCTGGCACCAATCATAAGGTGGATACAACCACCTATCCTTGCCCCATCCCGCCGCCCTGAAATATAAGTGTAGACTCATTGTCACTACCACCGATACTTTCACTATCATTGATGATAAACCAATCATCCAACTTGTCATTATCTCTCTCACTTTATTTGTCACCGATATACTGTCATCAACCAACTATACCCAAATCCACTCACATGGAAACCAAAACCATCACTAAGATGTACCATGCAACAACAAGACATGCCTCTCAAGCATGTACCATACCATCATCAACATGTAACCCTCAAAACATGCATATAAACATACCTGGAACTCTGTAAAAAACCCGGTGTATGTGATCACATACCTACATACCTTCCTCAACTTCAACAACAAKATAATAACATCTTCATCAAACTTTACCTTAGTCTCAYAGGATTARTTTTTGGATTAGTCCCAAACCCTAACTTTCAACAAGAACAACTACGTACATGTACTGAATACAGGTTTAAAACTTGTACCCAATATTATTCAATATMTTCTCTACAATTCCTCCAAGTTTCACTACTTGGAACATCTCAGAAAAGGAATTATAGAAAAAATGGCAGACCTTCCTGAATTCTAGCTTATTCTAGAGAGAAAACTTGTAGAGCTTGCAACAGATGTAATATTTTATCTCTAGCTATGAAAATCGTACACAACATACTACAAACGGTACGTTATCCAATTTGTTTGGTCTCACTGAATTCGTATCCTCTATGAAATCGTTATGACTATTTTACCCAGAACACATGTTTGAGACTAGATTCGGGACTAGCCAAAAACCCTATTTTCCACATAGTGTATCTCAGAAAATACAATGACCCAGATGCTGAAATTTTTACCACAGGTACCTTGACATGTCTTCTCAACCAGCTCTAATTTTCTTTATCTGAATAACTCTATAAAAATAATTATAGAAAAAATGGTAATATGAAATTTAAATAACATACCTTAGAACACATCATCACAAGACTTCATCCTTCCCTGTAATTTTTCCCTTCTTTACTTCATATTCCCTCTGAAATTTGCCTCATATCTCCTTGGTTTCCTTAGGTAAGAATCACTTACTCACATAGAACAGATCCAATAGAATGTGTATGTGAATGTGATGTGAATGAGTCTTTGAGGTGCATTTATACTTTTGTTGGGTAACCTCTTTCCTTAAACTTAGGGGCTTCTTAAATTTATTGTTACAAACACTTTACCCTTTCACTAAATAATTGTAACAAACTAGAGGCTTCTTGACCATTATTCGAGGCTTTTAACTCTGCAAGGCCATAACTCCTCAATCGTGAGGAACTACGTGGCATACCACCTATCACCGGAAATAACATGATGAGGACTATCCATCCATGAGCGAGTTACCTTCATTTACTCCATCCTTCATAACCTAATTCCATGATCAACTACAAGATCCTTAACCATACTTAGGGGTTTCTTGTAGAATTCTTCAGAGCGTCCTCCCGTGAGGGCCATGCTTAGAGCTAATCCATAAGGGGACCACTTTAGAGACTTCTCCAAATACACCCATCACATCAGTTGAAATAAATTCACTACTCATTGACATCAATGACAACCAACTATCCAACACTTAAGTCATTTTCGCATATGATGCCTTCTTTTAAGAAATATTTTTTTCAAGGTATATAATATTCTCTTGAGGAATATTTGTTGAGAAAATAGTTAGTAATACATCAAGGAATTTCATGAAGGAATTTTCTCGAAAGACTCTTAACATGTCATCCCAAAGCACCCATTAGAAAATCACCTTCTCGAAACTGTAACGTATCCTAAGCTTTTCTCAATGGAATTTTTTCGAAAATAATTATTTCCAAAAACTAATTAAAGTTCCTAATAGGATTATCGGGAGAAATCCTCACTGAAGGAAAATCTTCTCGTGATTCACCTTTCCGAAAAACGTTTTCTCGATAGAGTTTTCCTGAAGTTCATTAATCGAGATGTATAGTTGTGTTATGTCATAGAATTGACCTGTTTGCAACTATAATTTTGAAGTGTGTGAAACTACTAAGAAAATTCAGAACTAATTAAAAATCAAATACATATTGATTATCATTCATTCGAAGGTCATTGTGAAAGAATACTTGAGATGTTGAGTTGTGTAAGCAAGACTGAGAAATTATGTACATAGTTCAATAGTATGTTGTAGAAATACATGTTTTTATATTCTCTTATTCATATTTTTTCTCATACTGCATAATATTTAAGTCTTAGGTCTCAAAAGCTTCTAGAAAAAGAGGCCTAGGATCTATTGATAGCTCACTTGTACAAATGAAGAACCACAAAGTTATGTTACTCGTAGATACTCAATACCGCGACAGTCTGAACAACTTTATGACATGGAGTTAAATGTATGAAATGTTCCAAAAGGGAAATTTTCTCCTCGAGGATGAATACTTGAATGCATATCAAAATATCTAGAAAATATGATTATGTGCGCTTGTAGCAGCTAGACCAGCCTCGATGTCATACACATATGTGAAGAAATGGGTATTTTCACATTTGGACAAGAATTCCTCTGTTATAATAGATGAAAATAAAAATCATATTTCTACTCTGAAGACTAAAGATATACATATTCAGTACAAGATATTGATTAAGGTATTTTTATCCTATGATCTTGGGTTGGGATTATGACAGAGCAAGACCAAGTGAAAGAGACAACAATCTCCCCTTAATGAAAAGCACACAAAAACTAAAGAAAATAACTACATAAATTAGGAGAAAGTAGGGATAGAGAGGAGAGAAGAAGGTTCACCCTGTTCTTCCATTTGATGTCGATCTTCACTCCAATTCATCGAAGAGCTCCTAATCTTCTGCTAGAATCAGCCTGTAAGATAGATACTAAACTAAGCTGCAGTGAAATTAGTTATGAAACCAAAATCATGTGCATATTTTATGGCATATTCAATTTAAGCATAAAGATAAACATACATTGAAAACAAAATATGGGGGAAACCAAACTCTTTTATTATCATCAAGTGGAAAAGGTAAGTTACAAACTTGTCCATCCTTAGGCACCATCTTGAAGCCAATTGTCTGTGTTCCTCCAGAGATCCTCAAGAATCAACTCAAATGATGTAAAATTCTTTCAATGACTCAGATAGGGATAAGGAGACACCCTATAGCCACATAAAATGAGAAAGAAGATCTAAAATTCTAGGGTAAAGGGGATGTTTATTAGATAATTATAGGGAAGGGAGGCTTGCTATATGTTGGTAACATAACTTTGCACCAATAGAATTTTCCATGTTGTATCCCTCAATGGTGATTTTATATATTCCTCAAGAGGTTGGGGAAGTTGGAATCTGTGTTGTACGAGCATGGGGATGTTGGGAAATGGGCCCAACTGAAAAACACGCCCGAAAACTAAGAATTATTTTTTTTCAATTTTTTGAGGACATCCGTGGGTTGCAAACTAGGAAGTCGTGGATGCCTACGCTTTGCATCAAATGAGCCCATATATATGTGAAAAATACATGGTTTTTAGATGGTTTTAATTAGGCACGTTGGAAAAATGTCTATCAAGAAAAGGGAAAGTGTTAGGCCATGACACAAATGCATAGGTGTGTCATTGTGTGCTATAACAACTACCAATGCCCATTTCACCCCCTAATGTGGTATCGATGGATAATTTCAACAACGAACATGAATATGAATAAGAGGTGATTGAATAATGGTGGAATGAAGGGGTAGCTTGCTCACCCAATGGGAACAAAGTGTTTCTCATGCACCACATGAAAGAACCCTACAGGCTCTTGTTTTCTCTGATTTGCAAACTTTATGGGGAGGAGAACATCATACATTTTAGAAGAGAATGGAACCATGTCACCCACTATGTAGCATAAAAGGGATACATCTTCAACTTGGTGCAAGTCTTTTCAATCAACATATTCGAGATAGCGAGGAAGTATTCTACCCTCAAACTTCCAAGTTTTTACATGCCCGCATATTTAATTGATGTTGTGTGTGAAAGTGTTCATTTTCCAGGGATGTGATGGGAATGGAGCCCTAGCCTATTTCCAATTCACATTTACTACTTCCAACTCTGGAAAGATAGTTATAGGGAACATTTATATGATATTTGTGATCGTTTTCTTATACCTTTGTATGCCCTCACTTACAAAAAAAACCCTTTTGTGAATATTAGTTTAATCCATGCAATCCATAAAGAAAATTGGGGATTGGTTTGTTGGAAATTACTATACTTATATACGAGTATTTGGAAGCTCTAGCACACCTCACATTTTACCCAAATTTATACCTGAGAAACTGCTTATTTGAGAAGTGACTTATCAAATGACATAAGATGGGATCACAACTGTGCTTAATGCCAATAAGAAGAGATACTATTAAAATTTCCATGTGACCATAGGGACACAAGACATAAACATTTTACCACATGAAAGAAAATAAGTTGAAGCTTTGAGAGAACTACTTCTATGTATAGAAAAACCCAGATAGTATGACCCCAATAAAACATTAGAAGAACACATAAAGTTTGTAGGACTATTACATACCATTGTGCATGAAGAGATACCCTAGGAAGACATCTTCAAAGGGGTCATGTATTTTGAATAATATATAATAAAGATAAGAGATGGAAAGGAAAAATAAGCTATAAGGTCATTGGAAGAAGAGAAAGGAAAATAAATGAAAAGGAAGTTTGAGGCATTAATTGCACAATATATTATACAAAGGGAGGCCAGAAGGAAACAATAGGAAGAGAAGGATAGAAAACTATATAAACAACCCATGGAAGATAATGAATCCAATGAGAAGAAATAGGAAGATAAAACATCATCTTGTACCAAAGGTACAGATATAGAGGAAACCAAAAATACATTTGAAGACAAATAGAGGAAAAAGGAAGAAAGAGAGGAGGGTGAAAGAAATAAATCTAACAAGGAAAGAAACGAAAAGGAGAATACCATAAAATAGAAGGAGTTCGAAAATAAGAAAGAATTATATGAAGCTACTAGGAAAAAGGTTACAGATGATGATGAAAAGACGAGACTAGCAAACGAGGCTGAAAAGAGGAGAATAGTTGAAGAAGCAAAGAGAAAGAGAGCACTTGATGAAGCTGCAAAGAGAGAATAAGAAGATAAGAGGAGAAAGGATTAGGAAGCATTCGATGCATAAAATTTGAGAGATGAATAAGAGAGGGTTTCACTTCTGAGCCCATTCACAAAACTTCATAATCTGGGAACACCCATAGATCCTGAAACTCCACTGAATTTCATCCTAGCTTGGATAGATATTATTACTAAGGAAGTGGTGGTGTTTGAAGAAACCATGCCATACATATGAACCTATTATTATATAAACTAAAATAGGAAGATAACCACAAGGGTAAATAAATGCTAGAGGCTTAGGGAAGCACTAGTAGGGATGGAGATAGGGGAGAGATCAATTACTTGGATGATGGGAAGCAACCCAAAAGACAACGCTAGGGAGACAAATTCAACCCTTCATGCATTTGCAGTGGAAAAATTTATCATGGTGGAGGACTTATGTGTTTCCCTGTATGAATTCAATATGAGAATATCATCATTAGAATATCAACTAAGGAAACAAGAGGAACAAATAGGTGCACATTTTTCCCATGAAATAAAATACAAATAAACGTTACACAATGTTGATCTTGATGAACTTAGGGCCATGTTGAAATTATGATTATACTGAGAAGAGGGGTTGAATCAATATAATATAATTTTTACTTTATTTAACCATTCATTAGCTAAGAAACAATAATCACATATAAACTCAAACCACAATGCAGAGAGTTTAACATGGAAACCCAATTAGGAATAAACTATAAAATTTATCTTTATAAATGTCTATAGGCATTGACCTACTATTACAAATATTGTAGGTACCAACCTACTAGAGACACCAATATCCTTAAATGAGAACCAACTCAACAAGATGTAGGAACCAACCTAATGGAGACATCAATCTCCTCAACTGCGCACTAACTCACCTGTACATGTAGGAACCATCCTATTGTTACAATATTTGCAAGAACCAACTTGTTGGAGACATCAATCCCCTTACTTGAGCACCAAATCAACAATATATGTGTAGACACCAATCCAATATCTTCATGTTAGGAAATGAAGAACACTTCCATGCCAATTCTAGTAGAAGAGAAGAAGAATTTAATCAAGAATGCATATGAAACAAGCAATCACAAAGTACACTGAGATTTTACCATGGAAACCCTTAACCAGGAAAACCAAAATTCCTTTGAGAATTATTCTCTCTTGTTGTCTTATTCATTCAGAATAAAATGTTACATGTCTAACCTTGGTCCACACATAAGACACAATTTACATCATACCCTCTTGAACAGACAAGAACAACCCTGTAGCCAAATTGACTTACATATGCATTAACCTGCAAAAGTGTATTCTATGATCATCAAACAACAACAGCATTTATGAACTTACAAGATGTCTCTTTATAGGATTTACAATAGGAAAATACCTAAATATTGGTGCCCAAAAAATGGTTATAGATCCATGCATATAATTGGCTACAAATTTCGCAAATATCGAGATTATGTTACAGTCGACTCTAAGTCAGGTTTACCAGTTGACTACCAGTCAGTCTCCATTCAGTCTCTAGTCGGTTGTCTCACACCCACACTTCGAACTATCATCAGTTGACTTTCCATCGATATCTTTGACTTCTAATTTACCCTTTCCTCGACCTTCGAATTGATGTCGATCTACCTCAACCTTGACTATCAGTCGATTCACCTCGACTGTCAATCGATTCACCTCGACTATAATTTCACTGCAAAGAATATAACAATCCAATATTCTCCCACTTGTTGTCTTGTTTGTTGAAACAGGAGATTCCTAAACTTTTATCTCATAGACCCAGAGAAACAATGCCCATTGCCTCTTTGCACCAAGAGAACTTCACAACACTCACATACTTGGTCAACAAGTCTCCTATGTTTTCCAACGTGTCTACTTTCTCTAGTTGCACCTTGTTACTTTCCACTATGTCTCTTATGAAATCGTATTGTACATCAATGTGCTTAGTCTTTGAATGATAAGAAAGGTTCTTTGACCAAAATATTGTGCTTTGACTATCGTAGCTTACCTTCATAGATCTCTTCCCAAACCCGATTCCTGAACACAATATTTGAAGCCATACTGCTTCTTTACTTCAATGAGTGGCTGCCATGTATTCAACTTTTGTTGTCAATAAGGCTATGACCGCCTATCATTTACTCATTTAGCTTATTTCTACACCAAACATCTTGAAGACATATCCGCTAGTTGACCTCCATTCATCCATATCTCCATACCAATTTGCATCGATAAAGACATGCACATCTAATTCACCATTGTCACATCCATGTCTTCCTTGGTAGCATATAGCATAGTCCGTTGTGCCACACAAATACCTGAATACTCTATTGACAATTGTCTAGTGCTCCTTTCCAAGTGTCGACATGTACCTTCTCAACACTCCCACTGCATGGGAAATGTTTGGTCAAGTGCAGACCATCACATACATCATACTACCAACTGCACTTGCATAGGGAAAATTTGGCATGTCCTCTATCTCTTCCTGTGTCTTTGGACACTGTTCAACAATAATCCTTCCTCCCACTGGAATTGTCACCTTCATCGGTTTTCAATCCTACATGTTGAATCATTTTAGAATTGTTTCAATATACTTCATCAGATTCAACCATAGATTTCTAGTGGCTCGATCTCTCTTAATATCCATTCCCAGAATGAAATTAGTTGCACTAAGATTCTTCATGTTGAACTTGGAGGATAGTTGTTTCTTCACCTCCTTTATTGTGTACATTATTTTTCCAATTAGCAACATGTCATTGAAATACAAATCTACATATATAAAATTCCCACCTTCTTCCTTGGAATATTTGCAGTGATCAACTTTGCTTCTCACAAATCCAAAACTCAGGATGTAATATCAAACTTCTAGTACCACATCCTTGGTGATTGCTTTAGACCATAAAGGGATCTTTTTAGTTTTCACACCAACTCTTGCTTTCCCTTTACTACAAATCCTTTAGGATGTTTCATGTAGATTTATTCTTCCAGGTCCCCATGTAGGAACGTTTTCTTCACATCCATCTATTCTATCTCCAGATCGAATGTTGCAACTCGAGACACTAGTATTCTAATGGAAGTTAGTTTTTTAACAGGGGAAAAATATCACCGAAGTCGACTCCCTCGACTTGGGAATATCCTTTCACTACCAGTCAAGCCTTGAACTTCTCTACTTATTCGGTGACATTCATCTTCTTCTTGAACATCCATTTGCTACCAAAAATATTTCTTCCCCTAGGTAACTTGACTAAATCCCATGTCTCATTCTTGTACAAGGATTCCATCTCTTAGACCATGGCATCCTTCCAAATTGTACCCTCTGTTGAGTCAACTTCCTCACCGACCGACTTGGACTCACCGTCAATGGAAGTTAGCACAAATGTGGAACGCAATTCAGGAGGACTATGCCTTTCAAC
>SNQJ01S0017478.1:73637-91175 GCA_010110895.2 Picea sitchensis
AACTAATGGCCTAAATCCGACATAAATAAAATAGCATTACTAATCTAATATGCCCCAATTAAGGGGTAATGAGCCAATATTAGGGCTTAACATTCAAGAACTCCAATGTACAATTTAAAAGTATATCTCCAATTGATCATTATCTAGACTGACTATGTTATAATTATCCAACACTCATCCTTCTATTTGATTGTTTTTATTTTTCAAACCTTCCACTCCAAAGTCATGACATTCATCTTCTGAATGGGGTGAAGTTTTAGTATTGACTTTATTTGAATTTTTTTCTACCTCCACATTTGTTTTTGGAAAGGGCCAATTAAATTACTTCTCTTGTCTAGAAGAGTATTGTAAACTTGAATTTCCATTTTCACAAGGAAATGTCCTAGCGTTACCTTTTATAGAAATGGGGTGTACATGTTTCGAGTGAGAATCAAAACAATGAATATATCTTCCATCTTCATCTAGTTTATCACATCCTTTCTCATAACAAACAATTTTATCTCTTCATGTTTCTTTCTTTTTCTTCCTTTTCCAAACCATTGAGTCTTATTCATTATTTTTGGAAAGAACATCTTCTTCCCTGTTTTGTTTAGGAGGTCCTACTATCTTGCTTCTACTTTAACATGCTATGTTTCCATAGTTATTTCACTTATAACATTCAATATTGTAATCAAGTAGAGGAGAAAATTAATTGTAGTTTATGTTAGAAAACCCACAAGAAACTTTATTTTTTTTGCTCACATAGTCATCATTTTAGGTCTTATGAGAACCTTTATTTTTATCTCTCACACAATCACTTCTCTCATAATATCTACAATCTATTTCCTTATGACCAAAATTATTGCAAAAAAAACAATAGACAATAAATAAATTTTGGTATTGGTTTGTGAAATGCCTTCTTGGTGGAACAACTCTTCTGAACTCATTCTTGTTATTCTTGTGAGAAACATAATGTTTTTGTTGGTCATCATTTCCTTTCTTGTTTGTACTTTCATTGTTGATGGAGCCTTTGAGAATATTTGTATATATTTTGGGTTTTTCTTCATTGTCCTTTTCTTGTGGATTTGTGACCTTAGTGCTTGAATCTCCCTCATGATTTTTTTGTTTTTCGTCATAGCCAACACCTGTCTTGATGAATGGTGACCTTTGGAAATTTAGAATATTATCTAAGATTTTAGTACTCTTTCCAAAATTAAAGATTCTATTCAACTAATCAATTGTTTTATCTATTTCATTTCTTAAGGGAACGATTTCAACTTCTTCAGTTCCTTTGATCTTGCAATTTAATTCCTTTACTTTCAGATGGATTCTCACCACTTCTTCTATCCTTTTTGCCTCTTCCAGTTTATTTTTTAGGATGATAATTGTCTTATCTATTTCTTGAATATCATGATCCTCCTCTTCATATTTCTGCAATTTCTCTTTCTACTTTATATTCCTTTTCCTAAGCTTGTTTGTTTATTCTAAGGTACTAACAAATTTTTCTTCAAGATCTTCTTCTTTTGAATCTAAATTTTCTTTCTGATTATCTTCATTTTCTTCATTAGCAATATTTTTTTCCATGGTTATGGAGAGAGATTATTCTTCATCATCACTATATTCCCTTTTCCATATGGACACATAGTAGAAAAATGTCATATTCTACCATAATTAAAGCACTTGAAGGGTATATTACCTTTGTATTTTCCAGGTCTTCATTTTATATTTCTCACAAATTATGCTTCTTTTTTCTTTGATTCACAACTAGAACAATCATTGGATCTCTCTTCATAAATGTATTGTATCTTTTCCCAAATATGTTTAGTTGATTAACACTTTATTACCTCAACAGTCTCATAATCTGATAGGCCACTCAAGATGACATATATTGATTTTTCATTGTTTTCACTTGACTCCTTCCTAGCTTCATTTGTATAACATGTTGTGACTGATTTCCAAATATCAAACCCAAAGTCCTTCAAATATGTCTTAATTATTATACTCCATGATGCATAGTTTTTTTTCCATCAAACAAAGGAGATCTATTTATAGCGAGGCCTTCTTTACAATCCATGTGTGCTCAAGATATTCCTTCCAGTGGTTAAATTGTTTATGAAGGAACTTTCTCTAATACCAATTGTTTAACTTATGCTTATACTGAGAGGGGGGTGTGAATCAATACAAGATAATTTTTACTTTATTTAACCATTCATCAATCATTCATTATCTAAGAAATATTAATCACATATAAATTCAAACCACAATGCATAGAGTTTAACATGGAAACCCAATCTGGAGAAAACCATAAAACATATCTTTATAAATGTCTCTAGAAACCAACCTACAATTAAACGTATTGTAGGAACAAACCTACTGGAAACACCAATCTCATTAACTAATAATTAAATCAGAAAGATGTAGGAACCAACCTAATGGAGACATTGATCTCCTCAACTGAGCACCAATTTAGCAGCACTAGTAGGCACCAACCTATTGTTACAATATTTGCAAGCACCAACCTACAGGAGACACCAATCAATTCACCTGAGCAACAACTCAAAAATATAAGTGTAGACACTAATATAATATATTCATACATATATTACTTTTTAATTGACCTACATGATTCATACTTCATACATAGCTTCAAACCCTAGTCACATTTAGTCTTCATTCCCTAGCAAGCTTCATAACATCATTCACAGAATATAATACCATACTGTTGCATCATAGCCTCAATAAAATGCACATTTCAACATCAAAACCTAAATACAACTCACATTACAACATTGGAGACCTTCATTCCTTCACGGTGCACCTTAATAACAAGAAAATACCAAGAAAAATTATCAAACTTTTGTTTCACACCTTTAATCCCAAAATGAAACCCAAACTCCTTTAGCGCACCTTAGATCACTTCTACGCACCTAATAATTGATCTCTTTATTGGTTTCACTTCAAATGCACACATCTATCTTATATTTATAGTATTTATGTCCCCACTTTCAGGGTCGACCTATAAAGACTAGCTAAGCTGACTTAAATTTTTTGGTTGGGTTGTCAGACGGAAAAATTCAGAACTCCTCATTCCTAGGGAGTTAGAGGGAAGTTCATATACCATTGGAAAGATATTGAAATAATATTTCCAACCATATAACCTATGCTCCAATTTGAGATAGGTATATAGGGTAAACATTCCTTCAAATATAGGGTATCCAAACTGAGCATCACAAATCCAAAAACAATATTTCCAACAATATCCATATTGCAATCTTTATCTTTGTTAAGCCCTAATATTGGCTCATTACCACTTAATTGGGGCATATTATATTAGTAATGTTATTTTTATTTATGTTGGCTTTAGGCCATTAGTTTATGTTAGATTAGTAATGTTATTTTATGTAGGCTTTAGGTATTAAACCTCTAGTCTCTATATACAAGGAGATATTTTCATTTTGATTCATCTTGCACTTGAACATTTAGGTGGGGTAAAAAGGGGTTGCCCCCTCGAAGGGCTTATTATCTAAGTATCTCTTTCAGAAGTTTGAGTACTTTCTTGAGGGTTTTCTATGCTATATTGTTTGGTTCTTAACATATGGTTATCGAGGAGCTCAAGGTCTTGGGGTTTATTTTCCTCCGAGACTTCTTTAGTATTTCAGCCTGCTTTTTCTAGCGTTTCCAGAGGCTTTGGAGATTTAGAGACAGATCAAGACCACAGACTTCAGGAGGTCATTTACATAAATTAGAATTCAAGTGGTAACAAGTTCAACACATGTCTCACCAAATTTTTAGATACACCACAGTGGCAAGAATATAGAATTTATTTGTCTATTATTAGTCTCCAGAAGATAGTTCCCAGGTAAAATAATCTTAACTAGCCTAGAGTATCAAGAATTAGTGCAGTTTACATTGGATGGAGTGAATGGGTCTACTACTTTTGGGTGCTGTGGTTTCAAATTTTATATCAATTATTTTTGCCAGACATACTATACAAGTGGGAATCTCACAGGAAGGGCCAAAGTAAATAGAGTTGTGGGAGATTACACCATAAATTCCATGGCACATCAATTTTGAATAGAGACCCTATGGCATTCTGAGAAGACATGTCAGAGAGAAATACATAAGGGGAAATATTCCTTGCACCAGGAAGGGATGAAACTTGGGAGAATACAAGTGGGCTAAAATGCCATTCCTAGCAGAACCACCTCAAAATCAAAGGTTCAAAAGTGATACTAGGCTGACATGCCACCCAAAGGGAACTTCTACACCAAATGGCCTCCAGTCCTTGGACTCTTGATGAGAGGCAAAGAAATGGAAATGAGGGTCACTTAAAATGAACTACAAAATAGATGGATTCAATGGAAGCTAGGATTGGATATTAGATGGATTCAATGGAAGCTAGGACTGATGGATTCAATGGAAGCTAAGTTGGATACTAATGGATTCAATGGAAGCTAATTTGAGTGGATTCAATGGAAGCTAAGTTGGATACTAAGATAGATGGTTTAAGGGAGATCATGGAAGTATTGAAAAATTTACGTATGAGAAGACACACGAAATTGGCTGCATCCCATATAGAAATTCATGATCATGGACACAAGGAAGGGTGAATCCAAGAATGGAGAAAACTCCAACTTTGGACTTTGAATACCAACCATGTTCCTAAGATTGACATGAGGAAGTTTGATAGCAGGACAGTCCACATGGATACTTGGATGGAGCAATTCTTTGAGATCTCATAATGTGCCCTTTACACAAAAGGTACGAATTGCTATTTATATTTAGAACCTAATCAATTTGTTTTGGTATAGATGGCTTTGTTCTACTTAAATCACTTGTCACTTGGACAATTTCCAAGGAAGAAATGATATCACACACTATGAGGATACAAGGAACCATGCAACTGCTAGCCAATTGATAAATCTCAAAAAAAAGGTTGGATTCTGAGCACATTGAGAACTTTAAAAAGATTGAATATAAAGGCAACGAATATTCCGGATGAGCACTTAATTGATGTATTCTTAAAGAACTTTAAAGATAACATTCAACATGAGGTTCACCTTTGGGAACTAAATCATTCAGGAGAATGCATTTAAGGTGGCAAAATATGTTGAAAGTAAAATGGCTACCTGGCTGCTAGAAGGACCTATCCCAACATTTATAGAGAGAACAATGCTGCCATTCACTCCTAAAACACATCAACCTACAAGGTTTAAACCTCAACAATTGGAGGAAAAGAAAGCAAAAGGTTTATGCTTTGGTGTGACAAACAAGTGCAGTAAAAGGTTATAAGTGTGGTGAGAAGGAAATTATTCATAGATTGTAGAGGAAGAAGAACAAGAACAGAACCATCTCAAGATGAAAGCTTAGAAGCAATTTAGAGTAGAAGAGTTAACTCCCGATATCATGTAATGCATTGTTTGGAATTAGCACTCCTCAAACCCCTCACAGGTCGAAGGATACATCAAAATAAAAGGTAATAGTCCTAATTGATTACATGGGTACTCTATAGAATTTATTCCTTTGTAAATTAGCCAAAGATCTCAATTGCTTTGTATATCTGGCCCCAGAGTTTCAAGTAATGGTTCTTGAGATGGAGAAGTTATCAGTTTCAGGAAAATGCAATAAGATCAATCTTAATATGGGGGAATATGTAATGAATAGTCCAATAGTTCTATACCCATGGGTAGATGAGATGTTGTACTAGGAATCAATGGATTTACAATCATTAGGAAAGTGGCTTTTAATTTTCCAAGAGCTTTTCATGAAATTTTATTGGAAGGAAAAGAAATTGGGTTGAGAGGTATCACAAGGAAGCACGATAAGGTGATAAGCTCCTAATGGCAAACAAAATTATTGAAAGGGGCATCAAGGCATTATTGCGAAAATATGCTCACTAGATATTCAAACATCTAAGCTATCTATTCCTCAAGATCTTCAAGGATCATTGATAACCATTCCAAAGTATTTGAAGATATTCCCAAGGTCTCCCACCAACTTCGAAATCATGATCATGAAATTCACTAATTCACGGAGTGTTCCTCCTAACATCCCGCCATACAGATACCCTTATGCCCGAGAGAGTGAAATTGAGTATGATTTTGAAGAAATGTTAAGTAGCATCCTCTTCTGGGCATAAGGGTATCTGTATGGCCTGAAGAGTGAAATTGAGCGCATGGTTGAAGAAATGTTAGAGGCTGGCATCATTAGACCTAGCCAAAGTTCTTACTCTGCACCAGTGGTAATGGCATCATTAGACCTAGCCAAAGTTCCCTTGTAGTGGTAATAATTCATCTGTAGTCTCCCCATGTATTTGAAATCAATGAAAACAATGTTTCCAATAGGATAGTCACACAAAGAAGACATGACAGTGGAAAAAATAGCAACAAGAACAAATATACATCTCCAACAAATAGAAATAGAGCATATGTGAGTTACAAGGTAAGCTACAACATATGAGAATCACTATTGCAAAGAATAACCGAGATAAAAATACCATGACAATGATGAGAAATAACGCACTAGAAGTGAATGAAGAGCTCAAAGAAACACAATCATAGGTTTTTAGGACATTAGGGGAAGTCAAAAGGAATTATGATGACTTGATAAAGATGCAATATCAGGTAAGTGATCAAAGGAGAAAATACAATGAAGCCCAGAGTGCATTTGACAAAGTAGCATACTGGTAGGAAAGACACCCCCAAGCTCTAGAGGATTTTCCCAAATATGATGTAAAAGAGAAGACAAAGGATCAAATTTTATTCGATTCGTATAAATACATATTTTATGAAGTTATATAAGATGGAGAAAGAGGCACTAAAGCTTGCATTAAGAGATGGAACTCGTCAGATGAATTATTAGAAAATTTTGGGATGGAGCCAATGGTGTGTTTTGAAGACGCAGGCCCTAGTGAAATAAATTTGAAGGATGTAATTAAACTCAGGGACACCAACATAGATTAAATACAACAACTTCAACAATTGGACTAGGACAAATTTCACAAATAAATGGTGAATCATGTCAAAGTGAATACATCCACCAAATATTATGTCAAAAATATCAAGCAAGAAATTAAGAAGGATGTGGTCACTAGGCTCTATGATGGAGAACTCCAATTGAAGAAAATGAAGTTGGAAAGATTGGAGTAAATCCACCAAAATTTTAGAATATCGATTGCATACATGGAAAATAAGGCATCTTAGAAGTCAGTCATCTAATCCGATGTGTCATTTCAATTTTTAGTTTCCCATGTTTTTTATTAAATTATAAATGCAATAGGAATCACTTTATATGGAAGTTGAAGAGACAATTGTAACTGAAGAGAATATATTGCTTCTATAAAAGAGAGATCAAAACATAGAGTAAGGAATTTTTCCCATTGTATGTTGGAGACAATATTATTAATGCTTAATGATAAAGAGCAAGAGACAAATTTTGCGGAATTTGTGGTTCAGAAAAATGTGTATGATATTTCTTTTTATGTATTTGTCTTATGATTAAATGCTATAAAACTCTATTGTATGAACCATTTGTTAACTTTGTTCTTGATTCTTATGTTTTCACTCATTTCCTTATTAGTACATAAATAATGCTATGGATATAATATTAAACTAATTGTTCATGTGTCTATATCATTATTGTTTTCACTTATTACTAGCATACATGAATTGTTTCTATTGTTGGTGATATCATTTTTCATTGTGATCATGTTTTAGTATGCTCCTGATCAGGATATAATAGGTTAGTATAGGGTTATATTAACATAGTTTTTTTTAGCAATAGTTAAGAATCTAGTTTAGATTTTAATTTCTCTAAGAAAAATTTGTTCTTATATTCATAATTGAAAATATTTTAGAGTGGAAATTGGGCCCACATACTATTCGAAAACACTATCCCAAATGAGGGTAGGTCTAATTGAGAAATTTCAATGGGCGTTCTCCCTTACCTGCTAGACATGAAATGTGGATCCATCAATATTTCCCTAGAGCCTTGATAGACTGAGATGCCTTGGTTTGGTGCCTTAGAGCCCCGATAGACTGAGATGAAGTATGATGCCTTAGAGACCTGATAAACTTAGATTCCTTGGTCTAGTACCTTAGAGCCCTGATAGACCAAGTTGAGGTATGGAGCCTTAGATCCCTGATAAACCAACATGATTTCTAGTTCCTTAGAGCTACAACAGACCGAGATAATTTAAGCATGGTTCTAAAAGTTGGAAAGAACTACTAGATTGTTGGTCATACTTCTTGGGAGATTTCAATGCCTATTGCAGTCACTTGGGTGACTTTATACTAGTCCAACAAAGGGTGTTGTGTATTATACAGGGAGAAAATTAAAAAACCTGTAAGTAACATAATTAATGTTAACTTCAGGATGAAGTTCCTTGAAGAGGGGGAGTATGTAATTCCCCATATTATTAAATAAATAATAATTTTAATAATAATAATAATAATAAACAAAAGGTATGAAAATAGAATAAATAAATAATAAAGAAAGAAAAATATTAAATATAAATAAATAATATTCAATAGACTAGGATGCATGGTGACAAGTGGAATTTATGTACTAGGTTTCTTTGCATGGACGTAAAAAGGAATTATATTTAAATAGAGGAGAAGGATCTAGGGAATCTCTAGTTAGGGCTTGGAAGAACTCTCGAGAAGTAAGGATTGGACATTGGCATAGGTATTTGATTGAGGATTCGGGGGCTCTTAGTTGTGATGAATGAGGATTTGGTTGGGAGGACAATGTTAAGTACCAAATATATACAAATACAAATCACCACACAAGATCTAGAGAACAATATGGAAAATATGTTTTATTATTATGAAAACCCTTAAGGTAGGGAAACACCTTACAATTGATGCTTTTAAGGGATCCACTCTTGATCACTTTCCTCTTTGAGGGGGAAACCTCCTAATGATCTATGCTCCAAATACAATACTTATTAATATTCCCATTACATTTTTCATACATCATTTATATAATACTACCTACCACCTAAGAACATTGTAGAGGAAGAACCTTATAGAAGTTGAACCTTCTAGTAAGCCCTCTTATATTTATTTTTTTCACACTAGGCCTTATTTTCTAAAAGTGGCCTTCATACATAATGATATATATATCTATTATTATTCCCCTTGGGTACCTCCCTAGGTACCCCATATTATTCCCCTTGGGTATTGTTGATGGGTTCTAAATCCCTTTGATTCAACAGCAGGAACCAAACCCGTCACCGAGGCCCAATTAGACTCTGTAGCGTTTAATAGTGGAATGGTTCTCCAGATCTTGCGATCCGGCCAATTAATCGATGGGCTTTACGTTTTCTTGTGAAGGCCTCTCCTTCAGTTCAGACGTTCTCTTTTTTGTATTTTATTTTTGGTGTGACTGGTATAAGATTGAAATCCAGTATAAACCAACTAGGAAACAAATGGGAACAAACGTAAACTAATGGAGAACAGGCTGGGTTTGGGATAACCCTTACACCCTGGCATGAAGACGATGATCGTATACTACAGGCCTAGTACTAATACATTAACCATGTGAATATTCCAATTACTGACTGAGATACGAATTATCATAAGAAAACATGCATGTTATAAACAACAGTAAGCAAAATAATTCACTCAACTCTAATCATCAATCACATAATAACACAAAGAATTATTTTCATTATTAAATAAAGAACTATAAAACATTGCATCAAATAACTTATCAATAGATTTAATATCTCTTACTTGTTACTGCATCCATTCATGAGATGAAATAGGAAATAGTTCTTCTCCACATCCAATCATACACGCATATGATGAAAACATAAACTTTTCTTTGGTCTAGAAGGACTTCTCAATTAAAGGCAGCTCCAAAATAATTCTTAACAAAACCAAAAATGAGAGTTACTTTCAACAACCATCGACCCTTACTAATTGGTTGATGCTCTTATTTATAACATAAAATTAACTGAAAATAACGGCTAAAGTGCAGATAAGTAAAACAAAATTCACCACGTGGCATTCTCTCCTATTAGTTTTTCTAGGAGTCATCTCAATATATTACCTTAAATGGGTGATTCTTCTCGTATTCTGACCAATTTATGAATATCTCCTCATAGGTGTGGGCATATGGAAATCTGTGTTGTTCCATCAGAGCCGCATAAATCTCTCTTATCTCTACCTCATGCGCCCAATACTTGACTAGACTAGCACTTAACAATTGCAGCATAGCTCGAGCTTTGATCGGGTGTTCCATAAACAATCGCACCTGAATCGGCTCTCTTGTGTTTGGCACCTTTTTTATTTCTTCGGCCCATGATTAATCTTGCTCGGTGTGCGATTTGATTATGTCACACAAGCCGACGAAGTCATCGGGCATGTCAAACTCTGGGAGTCCGATATCCTTCATTTCCTTGTTGATTTTGATCCAGTTTCTCTCACATTTTGCCCATTTCTCTTGGATTTATCGATGAGGTTCCCGGGCCATTTTTTCCCAATACTCGGTCGCTTTCCTTATGCGATCAAGACTTCTTTTGTTGAACACCTGAATGCCTTGTTCTTCTTTGTCTCGTCCCTATTGGACTTAACCAATGTAGTCGACTCTATCTATGTCTTGCTACACTTTCTCGTACTGCCGCTCCATATATTTTCATGTTGCAAGTACCATGAGGGTGTCTTCCTGGAGCTCAGCTATTCTTCCAATGAATAAGTGTCGCTCATCTTTGAACTTTCTATAGGCCTCCTTGAATTCTCTCCTTAGGTACACCACGACCTGTGTGGTGTCCTGATAGTACTTAGCCAAGTGGTGCAAATTCTCTAGTTCTTTCATGGAGGTGGCCAGCTCTTTTTCATCTCTTTTAGCTCTGTCCAGGGTGGGATATGTGATTTCCATCCCTGCGTCGATGAGCTGGGATGTCTCAGCATGTTCTCTATTGATCATATGTTCCTCGGTAGTGATGAGGATGGAGCGATCTAAATTGATCCTCCTCTTGTTGGTGGTCCTCTGAACAAGAGCCTTTCTTTTCCTATCATAATATATGGCATGTATGTCAGCTAATTCATCCACAAGTTCGGGAATTTGTTGATCTCCCTAGGTGAGTGTATTTTCCATACTTCCAGTGGTATATACTTGTTCAAGATTAGGTTCTTGAACTACCTCGTTATGCTATGGAGGCTCGGCTTCTGTTTGTCGCTCATCGGGGTTTTGAGTACCAATTGAAATAGAGGTGTCAGGGATAAACTTGATACTTACTTGTTCATCGATCATTGAAATGTTGATTTCCTGCTATGGGGCTCCTTCCTTTGGCTCAGCCGACCCTGAATCGTCCTTCGAACTATCTGCTTGGGTCTCCGGTGCATCGGGTACTTCAGTGTCTACGACACTCTCGGCTTCCTTTTCTTTCCATGGGACCTCCTGGGTTTGGACCTCGGGAACAGGAGAATATGTCTTCCCAGGTCCCTTTTCTTCTTCGATATGCACAAGAGTCCCAAGAGATACCTCTAGGCTCTCATCATCATCATATATTTTTATTAAATCACGGAGGGGGTATGCTGCACTTGTTTCCACTGATACCCGGACTATCTCTGGCTGAGTTGAAACACCTATCAGCGATCCGACTGGTGGCATTGTGAATTCAAGGTCATCTAACCCAACGATTTCATCGACGTCTATCAGTTCAGGTCCACTTGGGCCTATATGGCTTTCATCCAGGTTGTTGGCAGGGAGCATTGGCATCCTGATGAGGTCTGGGTTATCTTGCATCTGATCCATTATTTGTTGGGCCTGTTCATACATGAGTAAGCCTCTCTCCCATGCATCTTGGGCCTTGTGGAAATTTATTTCTTGTATCGGGGCTACCAAGGGAATCTTTGTTGTTTCGATTGCTACCATTTCCTCTCTGGCTCTAAGGGCCTCTTGACCCGTTTCTTCTAGAATCATTGTCTGTTCATCTAGGCTCATGGCTTTGAGCCTGGTCATATTAGGGTCGATCATCCTAGCTACAACTTCATCCCAATCCTAAGCATTTTCCATGAATACCTCGTCTTCAAATTTATCGTGGGCGTATGGCCAACAAGACGACACTTGAGATGCATGTTTCAAGACTAGACCTTTTGGGTCATGTTTGCAAAAACGACTGGTCTAGAATCAGAACTCTAATTGACTCAGTCCTTCCTACTTATCTTGGGCGGTGTCGTTTACCAGGTAGAAACCTATATGGAATCCATAAGATATAAATTGTCATTTCTTGTCTTTCACTAGGGAAGCGTTGTAGCCTTGTAGGATAGCCTGGTATCATATCACCCCTACCACTAGTCGATCAGAAACATGCACGGGTAAAAGGTGTGGTGCCCTGGTGGCCCCGAAAACCCTGATATAGGTATCATGCTCATCCAGATACCAATGACCAACCTTTGATATCATCTTTTTGGCCACAACCGATAGTCTTGGACACTCTTTCTTGAAAACAATGAAATGAATGTGGGTGATGAATTCATCGCAGATGAGGGAGTAGGATTTTTTGTACATGTTCTCCCATAATACGCTGAAATATACATGGACCAAGAGTTCTGAGATGTGCCAACTCAAGTTCATTACGAAAAAAACATTTCTAGTGCAGATGATGTCCAATAAATAAGAATCCATGTAGAAGGATGGAGTCTCTCCTTCTTTCGACGTATGAGCTTGTTGTATGAAAATGCTCAGCTACTTGTAAATGATGGCACCCTAGTTAAAACCTCTCCCAGAAATGGCTACAGTATAAGCTAGAGGCATCCAAGCCTTTGAAAACCTGGAGCAATATTTCTCCCCATACAATCAGCAGATGAGGGTCATTAGATAGATATAAGACTCCCTTAATTTGGTCGTTTGGTACCAGTCGAAGGTATGATTGGTGTAATTTTTATCCTCTTGCCATTATGAATCCATCACCCATCCAGTTTTGTGGTGCTCAAAAAAGTTGACAACGAAATCGGTGTTCAGTCGCTCTTCTGGGTCTCTGATCTTGTAATAATTTTGCACCTCTACTGGAAGGAAAACCTCGACACACTCACCATTGTCGTTGTTCATCAGGAACTTCTGTGTGTCCATGTGGTCGATGATCCATTGCAGTAGTTCTATATAGGGGAATGTCAAGGTCATGCTCGCTACCATGTGCAGGTATGATAGTCGGATATTTGGAAAAACTTCATCATCGAGCTTTCTCATGTCAAGGTCGTTATGCGAGGTATATTCTGGGAATTCTTCCCGGCTGATATTCTTGAAGAGTTCTCCCCAGTGAGGGAGTATTGTCTTGCCCCCTGTGTTTTCCTATGTGACTCCAAAGGCCAGAGGTTGAGTGAAAATCTTCTTGGTGTATGTTTTGATGACTGGCTCCAGCCTCGGAGAAAATTCTAATTGTTTTTCTAGCCCTAGGGATGATCCTTATCCCACCTATGGTTCCTTTAGCTTAGGCACTCTCGATGATCACCTAATGTTTGGATTTTTTTGAGGCATTGTTCCTACAAATAGAAATAAAATTGTTTATGGACTGTGCACAGAGCGATATTTGATATTAATGTCTATCTGAAGTGAAAACATAGAAAATCCAGACTAGTACATACCTGTAACGCTTTCTAAAATTTGTAGTTTGATAGTCATGGGAGGCTTGGAATATTTTTTGATTGCTCGTCTCACTCCTCTGGATGATCTAAAAATCCTTTTCATGCAGAATGATCTTGTTTACAATGCCTCAAGAATATTTAACGGAGAAGAACTTGTCGGTCGTATCAACCAATTAATTCAGGTGATGAGTGAAATTTAAACAAATATATCGTCGGATCTCTGTAATTTAATTCATCGTTGGTTGACGATGAAGGCGCAGAGGGTGATTTGTTGTATCGGTAAATTCAAACGGTCCTTTTGATTCGTGCACGAATTAAAAACTAATGCGAGATTTGGAATTAATTAGTCCCCTAAATGCTCCATATTGCAACGTATCTAGCGCTAAAACATCCCATCGTGTCACTTTCCTAGTGGGTGGATAGGGGATTGGCAAGGTGTTACGAGTTTTTTCGTTGATATTCTTCTGCGAAAAACCTCCGAGGCTGATCGATTTTATCATATGGTGTTGATGTGGCACCATTGGCTTGGGATACGGGGCACTGAAGACCGGTGACTTAGCTCACAGGTATTGGCAGACTCGGGACTTTATTCAAGTTATGCGTTCTAAACCAAACCTGGGATTGTCAATGCCAAAAAGGTATCGAGCTCAAGGATTGAGGATAAACCTATCACGTAGTTTCCTTTGGGTTAGCATCCTCAAAACTCTCGATGCCAAAAATGTTTCAAAATTCAGTGATCAGAGAAAAACTTTAGCGTAGTCTGGATGTTCATCGCGATTTGATCATCTTCGATCTTGCTAAGCGCGTCGGGTATCATCTATCGGTGATATCATTTCTTTCTTCTTTTAACATTTACTCTTTTCACCTTTTACCGATGCCGAAGGGGATCAGTTTTCGGCGATATCCTTGTGTGATGCTTGTCGCGAAAGAAAACTTCATTTTGTTGATACCAATGAAGATCGGTGCTCGGTGACTGCGGTTTGTTTTTAGTGAAATTATTTTATCTTTTAATTCCTTCTGATACCAAATATTTGAGCACATGGGGGGTAAGTGTTTTGGCTGTTGATTCCTTATTTAATAATTAATTCTTTTTAATTCATAAGTTTTCATAGATACAAGCAAACTTTGGAAGACTTAATGAGAGTCGAAAATGATAAGCAAAGGCAACATTTTTTCGTAATGAAGTTGAATTAGACAATGCAAAAGATCAAGTGGTACCCAAAAAGTAAAATTCGGCATAGGCTTTTTAAGGTGTGTTGAGTTTTCAACAAATGGAGACTTCATGGGTGAAAGAATAATCTTTGTTCCTCCTTCAGGCTCAGCTAATGCAAAAGATGGTGGAGAACTTAACTAGTTTTAAATCAGAGCCCCTTTCACCCTTGCATTTGAAATTTCTTCGATTGATGCCTCTGGGTCTTCCTGTGGGGTTTTCAACCTTAATTCCACCTTATTTTCCTATGACCTTGATTCACTCCCTTTTTTAACAAGATTCTAGCAAAGCATTCACAGGCACTAGGCCCATTTGTTATCTTCATTCATTTGCTACAATGTTTCTCCGCTACCAGCGAGTCTCCATAGCCCCGAGAAAGTCACCCCGACGTCACATACCTTTCTCCACTGCCAACGAGAGTCCATATCCCAAACAAAGATATCTACATACCCTCTCTTATTATGCACTCATTAGATATAGTTGACTTTTATTTCAGTAGAATTCCTCGAGCGAGCAGGAGAGGAGGACGTCTGTTATTTGCAAAAAATATGAGGTGGCTATGGTGAATCTTGTTGGATCTGTCCTTGAGGTGCATGTAGTCCTTTCCAGCATTTGTATCTTTCCCTTAAGTTTTTACCATACCACCAGGTAGACACTTCTAAAATTTCTCAAAAGTTGTTCACCTGCGCAAGTTAGATAGAGAGCCCTTTGAAACAACTATAGGTTCCCCAATGCTTCTTGTTTTAATATGTGAGCGACAATTTAGGAAAATATTTAGCTATGTATCATGATTTGAGATCAACCATTTTATTGCTAAACACAATATTCAAAAGAGAAGAATTCAAAATAGCAAAAGAAAACAAAAAATACATTTCGCAATCGACCTAGCTAAACACAAAATCATGAAAATACGCATGCAAAAAATATTAATATTATTATCATTATTATTATTTTAATGGGAGTATTGTTTTAGGGCTTGGCCATTCACTGGGAGGGCGTCAGGTTCCCCCCTTAGATTCTATAACCGATAAGTGCATGCCCCAATCTTCTCGGCCACCTGAAAAGGTCCAAGCCATAGATTCTGAAACTTAGAATGTTTGCCTTTAGGTTTGTTTGCTCTGTCCCATTTCAAGACTAAGTCTCCTACTTCAAAATTATTCTCTTTAGTCTTATGCTTGTCAAACCATCTCTTAATGATCTGTTGGTGGGATATGAATTTTGATTTATCTTTCTCCCTTTCTTCTTCTAACATGAGCAGGGTGTCAATTCTTTGTTGTAAGGTTGATGAGGGATGCCCCCTGGCCTCCTGAGCAAGTTGAAGAGATGGGAGATATAGTCCATTTGGGAGAATGGATTCTTATCTATATACTAGAAAGTATGGGGAATTTTCTATAGCTTCCTTGGGTGTAAATCTATCTTCCCATAAAGTGTTGTGGAGTAGATTATGCCAATTCCTCTAGTTATCTGCAACCGTTTTCTTCAATATCCTTACTAGGTTATTATTAGTTGATTATGCCACTTCGTTTCCCTGTGGACAATAATTTTCATAGTATCTAATTATGATTCCCTTGTATAGGTAAAACTATGTTAATAAGGTGGAAGAAAAATAAGTTGCATTATCGAAAACAAGAACAGAAGGGACACCTTACCTTATGATTAGTTGTTGTTCTATGAATTCGATTACCACCTTCTCATTTACACGGGTCAGAGGAATGGCTTCTGCCCATTTTGTGAAGTAATCAGTGGTAGTAAGTATGTACTTGTGTTGTTTTGAAGAGCTTTGTGTAATTTCTCCTATGATGTCTTGCCCCCATTTCTCAAAAGGTATAGAAACGGTCATCAGTTGGAGTGGGGCCACTGCTCTCTTCTCTCTCCCAGCACTTATTTGACAAGTTTTACAGTTTCTAGGGTAGGTGTGAGCATCCTTGAACAAAGTGGTCCAATAATAGCCAGCTCTCAGTATCTTATGAGTGGTAGTGTCTCCTGCAAAATGTCCACCTACAGGGCCATCATGGAGCTCCTTCAGAACTTTGTCTGCATCTTCACATTTGAGGCATCTTAAAAGTACCCCATCATAATTAACCCGGAAGAGTAGTGAATTTATGAGGTGATATTGTGCAGATTTCAACCTGAGATCTCTCCTTTCCCTAGGGTTTATGTCTTCTGGGCAAGTCCCATGATGCAGGATATAAGTCAATTTCTCATACCAAGACTCTTGCCCTGGGGAAATGTATGAAGATTCACCACACCATAACACCATTTCATTTGTTGAAATAATGTAACTGCGAAGAGCATTCTTATTATTATTTTATTATTGGATTAAATCCCCATTGCGGATTAATCATGTCATTATTATTTTTTTTATTGGATTAATCCCCATTGAGGATTAATCATGTCAGTAATTGTATAAGGACCAAATCCCCTTTTGCGGATTGGTCATCGGACAATTACAAAGGACGGAATAAGAAGTCGGCCCCAGCAGTTATAATGGAAGACCCATAATTAATTAAAGGTGGGTTTACCCACCAAGAGTGAGAGGTCGTCCCTACCAGTTGTGACCTCTCACATGTGCCAGTCTTGTATAAATAAGAGGCTAGCACCTCACTTCAAACACACAACTCACTTGCTCATTCTCTTATGAGGCAATCTGCAATTACCAATTGGAGAGAGGAGAAGAAGAGTGGCACATCTCTTGGAGAGAACTATCTGTATTGGTTTGAGTTATCTCTTGAACATTGTATAAGCTATTTATGATAA